>JAQFZE010001517.1:0-17621 GCA_034695245.1 Dicyrtomina saundersi | reverse complement strand
TCAATGTTCTATTTACATGTTTTGAGAAAAGTGGAAAATGTTTTATTTCCATGTTTTTGAAATGTACAAAAATTTTTGATTTGCATGTTTTTGAAATGTGTAAACATTTTCATTTGCATGTTTTTAAAAAGTCAAAAATATTCTATTTACTTATTTTTGAAAACTGCAAAATGTTTCATTTACAAGTTTTTTAAAAATTCAGGCAGCGGGGGCTGCCTGCGCTGGCCACATTATCCGGCCCTGAGAATGCTTGTTTTAACGTGCCTTCATGTCTCAAGTCTGAACAACTCCTGCCACAACTCCTACCAATGTGCACGCAATGAGAAAAGCTGTACGGCCATCATGGTAGACATTGAATGCTAGGTACCTAAGATGTTGTGCAGCATAATACTACAGTATGGGAAATGGGAGATACATATAATAGGGACGAACGTTGAAGTAGTTTACAGTAACAGAAAGGGAGACAGGGAGGTGAAGCGCTTGTTTATACGCTGTACAATCCTTTATTCTTCATATTGGCATTAACATTTCAGTGTCTGCTAGTGTGCTGGAGCTTCAACAGTAAATGGAGCTGGAGCTGGAGCTGGAGCTGGAGAAAGCGAAGGACTGGAACGTTTCCTACGTCCTTCCGTCTACCTTTGTGGTTTTCTATAAGATCTCCTCTCCCTCTCGCTCCTTTCCCCATCTTTTCCTTTTTGTTACTGCCTCAGTCTCAGGCTCCTTTACTCGTTTACTCTTTCACACTCCGCATACAAATACAAAAGGTATATCCTCCTATGGGGTTCTGTACATTATACATTGGAGTAAGTATGTACAACACTTACAGCGATTATTTAAGGGATATTCATTTTTTATTGTATTTTTCCTCCCTTCCTTCTCTACAATTAGCTCGTGTTTAAATAATTTACTGGAAGAGATAAGACTCTACCAAGAACTAAGGAAAGGGACGACCGCCGTCGTAATCCAGTCCATAGTCTCCTAAAGGATCCATCGTTAGATGAGATCAGTGGATGTGGAAATGAGAGCCTTGTTCATCTCCTGTATGGTCGGTCGTGTCGTGCGGGACCGGAACATAGGGAGGGCTAGTATAGTAATGTATATTTTGTAAATAATAGGTGCAGAGATGCACATATTTTAGTATTGCAGTTGAGGGGGATAAATCGGATAAATAAATTTCTAGGAGTATATCCCAACATTTCGTATGTATTTAAATCTTATAATTTCTTAGATAATTAAAAACAAATTCCATACTGTATACAATTTCCTTTGAAAAAAAAATATGATTTTTAAAAGAGTGCCATTCATTTTGTAAGAGGTATTTAGAATATTTTGAGCTTTTGCTCAAAAATGTAAATAGAACATTTTACACTTTTCAAAAACATGTAAAAAGAACATTTTACACTTTAAACATGTAAAAAGAACATTTTACACTTTTCAAAAACATGCAAATAGAACATTTTACACTTTTGAAAAATATGCAAATAGAACATTTTACACTTTTTAAACACATGTAAAAAGAACATTTTACACTTTTCAAAAACATGCAAATAGAACATTTTACACTGTTCAAACCCGTGCAAATAGAACATTTTACACTTTTCAAACCCGTGCATATAGAACATTTAACACTTTTTAAACACATGTAAATAGGACATTTTACACTTTTCAAAAACATGCAAATAGAACATTTTACACTTTTCAAAAACATGCAAATAGAACATTTTACACTTTTCAAATACATGCTTCTTCGCATCACTTCTTACGCATGTTTCTCATTTCTTTTGTGACATAGCTCATTTTGATTCTAGTTTAAATTGGATATGGGTCATTTTGGTTCTTTGCAGATGATATATCTGGTATTCCCACTTCAGAGATGTAGTGTTTTAAATAATGCTGTTTTAAGGTAGTACTTGCATAATTCTATAATTTAGAAGACAAAAAAAAATCTAATCAAGCAGTAGCCATTCATTCCAAGTCTAAATTATTCTACTACAGTCCCTTGTAAAGTACCTACATTTTCTACACAGTAAATTCAACTCGTCTTACATTTACTTGGAAATTTTCCATCAACTTTCAAATCACGTAAAGTTTAGAAAAATGTTTCTACAGATGTATGTGTATGGCATGGCGGGCAAATCCATTCTATTTTAATCTCAAATGTCGAAGGAATAATGCAGGTTAAGTACATACTAAGGCTCCCGCTGAGTATGATCACGTTATGAATTTGAACTGCACTATTTTTCTCTAAAAAATGTATGGTAGGTACATCATTATTATTATGATATTATTATAGAAATACAAAGCTTACCCTGATAACTCAGAAGCCATCCTTACAATTAGTGTATGAATATGGAAATGGATAACGACATGAAGACTACGTGCTTTGTTGAACGTTAGAACCTTAGTCTTTGAGCTTTGGTTTTTGACTTAAGAGGCGGCGCCGGATTGGAATTAAATTCAAAATGTCTGTAATTTCTTTTACAAGGCCGGCTGGAGCTATGGAGGTGCAATGTGTTGCGCTAAGGTCCATGTATTTCATTGAAAGCAATGTGTCCAATGTCCATGCAATATCAGCATTCAAGGGCTAGAAAAGTATAAAAATGAAATGACACACAAATCCTATTATCAATACGCAGCCATGAGCATAAGATCGCGGGCCTCGCCATGCTATCCGTTTCTGCTTGCACTGGATGTGAGGCAATTCTATATATCACCTGTGAATAACCAAAATGACCCATATCCATTTTGAGAGCATTTAAACAGAATAGTTTGCACCTTTCAAAAACATGTAAATAGAACATTTTGCAATTTTCAAAAACATGTAAATAGAACATTTTACGCTTTTCAAAAAACATGTAAATAGAACATTTTACACTTTTCAAAAACATGTAAATAGAACATTTTACGCTTTTCAAAAACTCCTAATTAACATTTTACGCATGTTTCTCATTTTATTTTTATGACATAGCTCGATTTGATTGTAGCTTAAATTGGATATGGGTCATTTTGGTTCTTCACAGACGATATTCAGCTATGAAAATAATGATACCGTTCTGGAAATGTCATTTTCATTAACATTAAAATCCTCCGTGTCCAAATGCCTCCTTCACGCAAATACCTGTCACAGAATATATTCTGTGTTTTTTTTTCAGAGGAAAATCGATCTAGAAAGGAATTTCCTATTAATTCCAATCCCGCTCCCTCAGTACTGGGATATTCCTCATTCTGGTCTGTGGTCTATCTTTGCTATGAGAAGGTTACGCATAAAACACTTGGTCACACATTTAGCTCACGCTTTCCCAGCAATCTAAGGAAATCATTATGTGAAGACGGTTATTAGGGTAGAGGGAACTACCTGAGGGAAGAATTCCGGAAGTCAGCCAAATGGAGAAGAAGAAATAGCGTGGATAATTAATACCTATGCTTAATACACATGAAATAAGACAATGACATGGATAGGATCGAGACTCCATTGCTCCCTTCGAAGAGAGGAGCGTTTCCCGGTCCCGGTCCCGGTATGGTTATGGTTACGGTTACGATTATGGTGGAGTCAAAAGAGACAAGTTCAAAGGGAGTGTAGAGACGAGAGGAGAGGAGGGGGAGAGGTGCTATGGAACTCAACTTCACGATTAGTAGTCTTAAAATCGAGAAATGCAGACATTCAGAGACGTATCTTCTTATTTGTCGTTGTTGTTTCTCACACGTTCCAGCATCCCACCTTCAAATACTCCTCATTAAGCTTCCATTTGCTCAGCCAAGTAGAAGAATATTAGCTACGTGAGAACATGGAATTCTCTAGTCAGCTCACAACAACATTCCCCGTATTCTCATCTCATTCCATAGGAGAAACCCCCACTCGGAGGAGTGGGAGTGGGAAGTGAGCTTAAAGTAGGGACCAATTCAATAACATGCATTTACGACACGGCTCCGTCGGCTCGGCCTCCAGTCCAAAGCAAATGTGAATTCTCTCACTCTCACTCTTCCGTCTCTCTGCTCTATCACTGCTCATTTATGATTGGAATTGTCTCCCTGTGTTTGCTCATCTAACACAGGGATTCTTGGGAATGAAATCTATAGTTTACATTTGTATTTTGTATCTCCTTTAATTTGTTTCATGTGGCATGGCCGTGGTGCAAGGACTTGAGAGCGAATGGTTGGTACTGGTACTGGTACCGGTACCGATACTGGTGCGGGGGCCGGTGTTAGGCCGTTGACTGGGACACAATACTACATACATTCTCTCTATACATTTACAATTAGTTTATTAAACAGGAGATACATATATATCGTCTGTGAAGAACCAAAATGACCCATATTCATTATTAGCTAAAAAAAAATATCAACTATCTACAAAAATATTGAAACATGTATTGAGAGCATTTAAGTAAATAGAATATTTTTCACTTTTAAAAAATAAGTAAATAAAACATTTTCCACTTTTCAAAAACATGTAAATAAAACAATTTACCATTTTCAAAACTATGTAAATAGGACATTTTGCACCTTTCCCAAAACATGGAATTAGAACATTTTGCACCTTTTCAAAAACATGAAAATAGAACATTTTATGCTTTTCAAAAACTCTTAACTAACATTTTACGCATGTTACTCATTTTGTTTTTATGACATGACTCATTTTGATTGTAGCTTAAATTGGATATGGGTCATTTTGGTTCTTCACAGACGATATGCGTCTAGGAAATTTATTTGTGGGTCTTCATTTTCATTCTCATGGTGTACAACAAGAAATACATGGGTCTACAGTTTGTGCCTCCACTATACCTAGGTACTCATTGTATTCGTATATTTTGTATGTGTCAGTTTTGTACGGACGATGAGACCACAGTTGGTTGAAGTGGAACTGATATTTGAGGCACCATCCATGCCTACAGTCTACCCGGCATATATGTATCATTATGGTTGTATCCGCCGAGTTGGAGTTTATTTGAGATCAGATGGATAGATAGATACCTTCACATTGTTATTTATAGGACAGGATAGGGTTCATGGATTTATACAGAGAAAGTGGCTGGATAGGTTGTCCAACGCCAACTTGTACTCTGAATCTGATCTGGTTTTCAAGAGAATTCAACTTGGAATTCCCACTCCCACACCCACTCCCACAACAGGCATATCCAACTAAACTTTCCCATTCCCTAAGCTTTCACTCATTCTATGTAGGTAGGTAGGTAGGTCCTCCTCACAACTCTGTCTGTCCCTCCGTAGTTTTCAAATTTAAATTCAAATTCAAATTCAAAATGGACTGAGGGCAAGCATGTAATAAAATTACTATCACTCGTTTGCGGTTCTTTCAAACTCAAAGGGTATATGTAGCTGGTGTGGTAGTTGGAGTTGGATGGACGGGTGGATGGATAGGAAAATATATATGCATACCAAAACGTACATTGATGGAGGGGAAGGGAAAACAAAAACGTCTGCTTGATGATGTAAATTGAAAATGGACGTATATAGCCACCACCACGATTACATCACATGAGACAAGCTTGGGGATTGGAATTGGCGTTAGAAATGAAATTAAATTTGATACGAGTATCAAGGCTATTTTAAACTCATTCTCATTCAAATTTCCAAAACTATAGAGCCCAATTCCTTTATGTACATTCTTGTTCAAATCTAAAGAAGGCCAAGATGAAAACGTGGATGTCGAGAGGTTGGCGTTGGCGGTGTTGTTGGCTTTAGTTTTTGTATTTTTTGTTCTTTTAGCTTTCTACAAAAATTCCCATGCATTTTTTCCGAGGGATTATGATATGCAGTAAATCAGGAAAGTGTGTAGTTGTTTCTGTTCTGTTTCCAGCTCTCGTTTCCCGTCGTGCCTCAATGAGGAGAGAGTAAAGCGTATGGATGAATACAATTAGTGGGGTCTGTTGGGGTGTATACATACATATATACATAGTGTTGAATATTGCGTCGTATCGGATTGGCGGCATATGGTTCACGGGGATACAGTGTGTACATAGTATGTATTAAGTACTAGGCTACTTACATATAGTTGTTTGTTATTTTCTATTTGCGTACTTGTGTTGTTGTTGTTGTAGTAGTTGTTGTTCTCGACTCCAATCTGACTAAACATTGGATACTGACTGAACTGTAGTTATAATGAAGGGGAAACACTAGATTTTAGTTTTAGTCAAAAGCTGAATTCTTCCACTAATTAAATAGTAGCATCTGCCATTTAAATAAGCTTTTGACTAGTTCCATAACTTGCAAGTATATTACTCGACCAAGACTCCGACTCCAACTCCGAATCCGAAACCGAAACCGTAACCGACCTCCACAAGCGCCGGGTTTCCAATCAATATGAAATATATACTAAATATACGAATACAAAATATTGTTTCAGTTTTTGTTTTTATTTCCTTTCTCCTGCTCCCATTCCATGTCCATGTCCAGAGATTGAATTGGTTTGGATGAGAAAATGAAAATGGTCATATATGAACTTGATGTCAATGGATGGTCAGCCCCTGTACATATTTTTCCCCATCTGTCCGCATGATTGCTCACCTCTTTCAATTCCTTTCAATTTCATTTTGTTGCCTCAACTCCAACTCGAGGCTGCTGTGGGACTGGTGCTGGAAATGAGATTGACGAATAAGCAAAGGGATGACTGGTTGTCTGACTGATATAGGGTAGCCGACAGGATATTGGATTCAAAGGTTTACACACTCTCACTGCAACAACTTGTGCTTGATGGGATGTGACTATGTAGACGTACTCCATACAAAGTACAAACTATGCTCTACACAACTACAACCCATGCCCAATACCAATACCAATACAAACACAAACCTACACACAACCAACCACTACCACTGTTTCTGACTCCACTGCTTTTTTTTCCTTTCTTTCAGATTTAAAATCATCCTTGATTCCAATCGAAGGAGATTTTTCTCCTTCTCTGAAGAGTCTCAAGTGTAGCTGTGAGGATTGTGAATTGGAAGATCGGGAGATTGGAGACGGGGAACTGCATCTACTGACTGAGCTATCTGTGTTTGTTGTGTGGAGACGAGTAGTACAAGTCAAAATAAAAATAGAAACAGAGCGTAGAGATAGAGAGAGAGAGATAAAAAAATAGAATATAACTATAGGGGAAAGGAACGAGTAGAAAAAAAACATGAGTTGCCCATTTAGCAAGATTGGTTCGATGGCTGCGTCACGAAGAACTAGCCAACCTTCAAAGGATCCCGGAAAAGGACCATCACTGGGCAAGACAAATACATTCGGGAAAAGTACGGACTCTACCTCACTCTTTGTACCCGCCGCCGACGATCTCAACGTGACGTCTTTGAGTTCAGCAATCATTGCATTAATTGTACCGCAGGTAAGATCATTTCCAATTCTTTTCTTTGTCAATTGATAAGTATTTGATGATGTCATACGGTTCGAGATATATGTATAGGTACATGCTATATAGTATGTCTGTCTGTATCTGTCGGTTAACCATCAGTGGGTTATTCAAGTTGATGAGGACCTTCCAATGCATATGTATTAATTAATTACATTAATATATCACGTCGTAATTTTAAAGACGATATTTTTTCAACTTTATTAACCTCCAAATAGGCGCCCATAAGTTGTTTGTAAAAACTTTTAAAATTTATTTTCAGAGTGTGAAAACCCATATTCAGTGGTATGGTTATGGGCTGTATGCTGTATACCATTACAACGAAATTTAAATTGCAAACAACGATTATTTCCTAAAATATTTGGATACAATTCTGGGAAAGGAATGACGTTCAGTTCAATTGAATTGAACTCATAGGTACATTTAATTGACTGAAAATAGGAGTATAAATATGTAGTCAATAATTTCATAAGCTTTAGATGAATTCATTGTAATGCAGTATAGAGTGCCCACATTATAAAGAGAAAATAACCTCACACTTTCGAAAATTGACTTTGATTTCAACGAAGCTACACACATTATGCATATAGTCGGTACCTATAGTAGTATAGTCAGTAATAAAATCCATCGTCTAGATACATCCATATACGAGCCACAGGAGATTTCTATTGAAGCACAAGCCCCGAGAACCAAATGAAACTTTTAAACTTTTTTGTTAAAATCTAGTGAGGGAAAGTTGGTTGAATATTCACATTCACCCATTCATGGGGATAGTAAAAAAAAGTCTGGATTTTTCATACGATTTAATTCGTTTTGTATGTTACCTTTTGTGGTGTAAATCAACGTGGGAATCTTTTTCTTGGAAATCCTCGTGGCTCGTGGGGTTTGTGGTGTGTGGCAGTGGTGATAGGACTAATATTAAAAAAAAAAAGACAGTCTTCCTTTCTCTGCATAAGTAAATAAGTAATACAGAGTGCTCGTGCTCTACTCTGACTCTACCTGAGGAACTTCTAACTTCTATCTCCATTTCCCATTTGGAAATGTAAATATGAAAGCATTTATATTTATTTCCCATGTTCAATTTCGATTTTGAAATTTTTCCTATTTACTTGTTTTGTATTGGGACTACTGTTGTGAGCTCTGTTGTGTTCTCTGGCCGATTCATATTCAGACTAAAAAAGGAAAGGGTAAGCCAACGTTGCGTTGTAGTAGCTAGAAATACGAAATAGAGATGTGACCATAACCAAAATATAAAAAAGAAAAAGAAATTCAGTTGATTTTCTATTCGTTGTTATAGTTGTAGTTGAGGAGTTGCCCAAGTTATAAGTTGCAAGTTTTTGAGATTTGAATGAGCGCACAATCAACTGGATGGGGAAAATATTGAAAATAGAGCCCACTCTCAACACATAAAAAGAAGACTGTATAGGTTTAAAGCTAGATTCTCTTCTTTTTTTGTTGTGTGTCGACTTTGACTTCGTTTTCGACGTAGACGTAGACGTCGACTTCGACTTCGACTTCGACTTTGACTACGACTTCGAATTTGGCTATACAAATAACTTCATGAATTTCGTCGAAAATAGAAGATGCTTTGTAGTTTTCCAGCTCCAGCCCTGGTCCTCGTCCCACTCCATCTATCATCTGCATGCATGTATAATATGCTTTTTAATCCAGTACGACGAGTCCTTATCTTTTCGAGTAGGTACTACTCCTATTCTGTTGGTATATGTATATAGAACATATGTGCTTCCGCCACAGTCAATAAAATTATGCATACAGAAATACAGACATTGAAGAGTTCATAAATAATATTATAAAAATATACATTATTATTCCGTATAAATGTGTAGCATTGGCAGTGGCAGGGAGAGACTGGGGAGTGAAGATTGTAGATTGGAGTGGTGGTATGGGAATGGGAATGGGAGTGTGGAGAGCGGGGAGTATTATATACCTACCTAACTATTCATATTTACACAGACACAAACTTCATACTACAGACTATGGATGGCTCCGTCTTTACTGATACACTTGAAAACATCTCTCAAAGAAAATCCAATTATATCATATTTATTTTATTTTTGAATATTAGTACAAAGTCTTCTGTCGTCTTATTGAATTAAAGTGAGCATTGCTTCGGTTTTTACTTTCCCCCCGTCGTCTAGTCCCTCTCTACCTTCTTTGTTTCATCTTCTCTCAATGTTTCCCTTTATTTTCTATTTATATTCTATTAAACTTAAGACTCTAGTTCTTTTGTGAGGAGAACCTTTTGGAATGTACAAATATTTCAAGATCGCAAATTGAATGGAAAATCCACAGTCCACAAGATAGGAAAAAATGGAAAAGGGCGGCTACCACGTGCTCTTCAAAATATTTAATTCATATTTTTTTAACTGTATATTTTATTTATTTACAAGAGTTTCATATCATACTATGTACACAGCAGTGGACTCAGTGTCACACAGTCTAATGATTGAACTTTGAACTGAAACAGGGCAATGGCGATCATTGTTATGAATAATGTTGAATTTTATATTTCTTAAAAGCTTAAAAATGGTTTATTCCGTTCAGAATTGTACAGGGCCGGACAAAAGAATTACTTTTAGGCAGCAATTTGTTTCCGTACGAAAACCACCATTTTTATTTTCTTGATGGTTTTCTTTGGTAAAAGCAAAATTTTGTATTTACATGTTTTAGAAAAGTTTAAAATTTGCTTTTTACTTGGTTCAGAAAAGTGTTCAATGTTCTATTTACATGTTCTGAGAAAAGTGGAAAATATTTTATTTCCATGTTTTTGAAATGTACAAAAAGAATATATTTTGCATGTTTTTGAAAGTCAAAATATTCTTTATACATATTTTTGGAAACTCCAAAATGTTCCATTTACATGTTTTGAGAAAATTCAAGCAGCGGGGGCTGCCTGCGCTGGCCGCATTATCCGGCCCTGGAATTGTAAAAGAGTTTTAAATTATGTACATAATATGTAGAAATAATGCAATTTTGAAAGGCTGAGCGTTTTTGAATTTCCCGCCAAATTTAAATGTCAAATTTTGACCGGCTACTCCAATCCAAGGAAGTATACTTAAATTATACATCATAAAAGCGGCTGTCTAGTAAAATCTTATTTGGCAATACTGAGCCTAGAGAATTTTATTACAATTTCAATTTCATATTTTAATCTTTTTTCGAAAAAATAAAATAGTAGGTAAATTAGAAAAATTTCAAAGTTGAGCGAATTTTTTGGTTTTCATTTTTCTAAAGCTTTAAAATGATGTATTGCATGTCTTATTATGTTCAGAATTCCAAAGGGTTGTTAAATTATGTTGGTATAGGTATATATTGGTATAAACAATAACAATACCAATACCAAGAAAACGTACTAACGCTCTAGGAAAATGGAAACTACCAATATAGCGTGATAAGAGTTACTTTTACTTCTGTCTACTATTTACTGTCTACTGGGTATTGGGCACTACTGGTTTCAATTCGCATTATGATTGGATTTCTTTTTCTGCGATTTCCATTCCAATTCCAATTCTAATACAATACAAACAACCGCGATGAAAGTCCGATTCTATATAGTTCCATATATATATAGTGTCAGTTCCAGTTTTAGCCAGCGCTAGTCCAGTACGAGTCAATGATCCTAAATCAAAATTAAAATCACAAAAAAAAGAAGAGTTGGGATTGCTTTTGGTTTCCAATTTTTTTTCTTTTTTGGAATTCGTATAAAAATCTGCGTTAGATCGAATACTCATTTATTGAACTGACAAAAGAATATGAAAGAGAGTCTTGAGTTGGATTGGTTGAGGAAGTTAATAGGAATATAGGAAGGGTGATGGTAATGGGGAATTTGAGTATATGTGATGCACTAGAAAACAAGAAACAGAAAGTACTCCTACTCCTACTGCTACACTGTGGTGGGTGCGTAGATGGATGCCATAAAGATAAAATGAATGATATATGCACACATACATCACACATGGGATGAGAGGAGAAAGCACACTGTTGACTGCCTTGGGATACTGACAGAGCAGTGAACAGTGAATATTTTCAAGACCACCCTGCAACTACACTACTCCTACTCCTACTCCTACTCCTACTCCCATTGCACACCATTGAATTTTTGGGAAAGTCTGGGAGTTGAGGACCAGGACTACTGTGTGAGATGAAGTTGCCAAGTGCAGATATGAGATTACACAACTTGGAAACTATAGACTCTGCTCTATGCTACGATCCAATCCCAACTACAAGCTCAATGAGAACATATGGACGGAGACTTATACAGATATTTTCCACTGGGATCAGCCAAATAATTATATTACACTCCATGTCATTTACACCTTATTGATTTCTTTCCTCCATTTTTTTCTCCCACTTTCTCAAAAAAAAACTCTGGAAACAGAGCTTGAAGTGTAGGGAAAGAAATCCATGACAGGGTTAGGAAATAAGAGTGGAAATCGCCAAAACAGATTTCCTGTAAATAATACGAAGTACTCATGGAGGTACCTTAAACCTAGTTATATAGCTTGAAATAATGGCGCTACGTACTATGTAGAATAGGAATTGGAAGGTATGTCCTGAACTTTGGAATGGGAATGTGATCAGTATCTGCAGGGCCGGACGAAGGAATTACTTTTAGGCAGCAATTTGTTTCCATACAAAAACCACCATTTCGATTTTATTCAAGGTTTTCTTTGTTAAACCAAAATGTTGTATTTACATGTTTTATAAAAGTGCAAAATGTTCCTTTTACTTGATTCAGAAAAGTGCTCAATGTTCTATTTACATGTTTTGAGAAAAGTGTTAAATGTTTTATTTGCTTGTTTTTGAAATGTGCAAAAATATTTATTTGCATGATTTTGAAAAGTTAAAATGTAATATTTACATATTTTTTAAAAAGGCAAAATGTTCCATTAACATGTTTTTTTTAAATTCAGGCAGCGAGGGCTGCCTTTGCTGGCCTTATTATCCGGCCCTGAGTATCTGCGTACTTTCTACATGAGTAGAAAAGATTCTGTACTGTGATGAGTCACTACAAACAACTGTATAAAAACATTCTACGTTCGTTTGTTTTTTATACATTTACCCCACCTACACATACCTATACCTACTTAACATTGCACTGGATCCCAGAGCACAGAGAACACACAAATATTTTTTTGCTTTCTAAATTCAAAACCAAGTTCAAATTCCGAGTCAAAATCCGACAAACTCAATAAGGGAGAATAAATAGAATTATGAGTAGGAGCGATAACGAAAAAGAAACTTTGAACCACGTAATAATACTAATATACTACGGTGTCATACTTTTTGTGGCTTGATGCTGACAAGGATAATTTACATGTGAGACATGAAGTGGAGGAACTAGTGGGACTCATAGTCGTACTGGGATTGGGACTGGGGCTGTTGAACAAACAGTAATAATACAACTTTTGTCAATCTGTCTCTTTCTCTCTCACTGTGTGTGTGTGTGTGTGTGTATGTGTTGTGTAGGCTTCCTTTCATTTCTCTCTACTCTGATGACATGATGATTACGATTATTTACTAACACAATCAGTGTGTACAGCATGGAATTTAAATTCAAATTCGAGCTTTTACGATTAGATTGTTCATGAGAGGTAACTAACTCACACCACATGTTTATTTGCACGTTGACTTTATGAAACGCTTTTGTTTTTGAGTGATGCTACGAACTATGTACTGCATACACATTCTCCTTTGTTATGCATTATGATTTCAATTTTAACATCCAATTTGGAATTATATTCCTATATACATATGCATCCTTGATTGTCAATGTTACTCAGTCAGACAAAGGAGAAATTAGGAAATTTATTATAAAATAGAGAAGAGATGGAGATATGTACGGGCTCAATTTATTTTCAAGTCACATACCAAAGCAGATCAAAGGTATGAGTCAACTTTCCGACTTTCCCTTAGTTCCTTTTCCCTTCCATGTTTCTTCTCCCATGACCTTTCTCCTGAGAAGGCGCAGAATGCATGACAGGAAGTGGAATGGTCCTTTGATTTCAATTATCAATTTATCGTCATCGTGCTTGCTTGTAAATATAATGATTCATCATGTCATTGTATGCATATCTACGTTGTTTTGTAAATGTACAATAATAATATTTTATAGCGCATATTCAAACGAAACCACCTGAAACGTATACTGCCCATATGTGCAATATCTGCTATTATAGTCGTTAGATTGCAAACTTCGTTGTTTAGACAATCAAGAAATTTCAAAAACAGCGATTTTTTTATAATTTTTGGCGCGCTGTAGCTCCCACAGTTTTTACCCGATTTTTATACAATTTAGAACCCATGGTCTACTAATTATTTTCTAAAAAGCTATTTCACGATGTTTTAAAATTCGCAAAAATCGATGTTTTTTGAATGTGTTGAAAGTGGCAATTCTTGAAAATACCTAAACGATGCCTAAACAGAACCAAAAAATTTTATTTTTATACTTTTATTATAATAAATGAGCTACAGGCTACAGGAGAACTGTTAAGGGGAAACATTGTAGGACCAACTGCAACGGTGAAGTTGAAATAATCAAGGAGAATCCTGTATAACCAATGTTTACGGTCTGAGAACGCTGCTGGTGTGCGGAGCTCAGTCAGAGTCAAACTAGGTAGGTACTTCCACTTCCAATTTACCGAGTGTGAAAAAAAAGCAATTTACTCTCCAACAAACTATACACTCACCACGCAGCATCTGTATGAAAGACCCATAAAAAGCAAAAAATTACAAATACAGATATGTAATTATACACCTACGCTCACAAGTCTGGAGAGATTCTTGGGGCTTCATGGTTGATATTTATACTGGATCCATCCATAACCCCATAGTTCCAGTACCGCAGACCCAACTCTGGCGCCGGTATCGGCCCCGGCACCGGTACTACCACCACCGCGGTAGCCGTAATCATTATCATCAGTATTTTTGTAATTTTGATACGGAACGAAATAAAAACCCTTGTACGTATTCCTAACGTGTAAGTTGCTGACATGCAATTAACTGTTTGAAGTCCTTGTTGTCATTGTGAATGAGTTCAAGGGTTTTTCCTTCTCGAATTTCTAACCTCCTGACTAAAACATAATATCCTACGTTCTACTCATACTTGGATTTCTCGAAAGTATTTTGTAGGTCTTTGAGAGGTTTTTATCATGTCAGACTCGTTCAATATTTAATTTCATAAAATACTCACACACATCCTCTCACATCCTTTCATATGATTTCCTCTAATGACATCTATCTAGTTAAACTATTGTTGTTACTATCAATAGGGAAATATGAGCGGGGATTGAAGTTTAATGGATGCCATATAAAAATAAAATTACCAACCACCAATCATTGCAGTGTTTTAAAATTATTAGGTCTCATCGCTCCTCAATTTTTTGCGTCGCTAAATTTGTCATTATATTAGGTACAGTAGTTACGGTCACATTCAAAGTTTTAGGAATATTTTAGTTGTACCTGTTCGTTCGAATTTTGAAAGTTGACAGAGAAAACCGCTATGTGGCTTCCATTTTATAGAGATAGGAGACAAAGTAGTATTAGTTCTGTATCATAGTTGGGGAAGAGAGGTGGGCGAGATAACGTGCTGTGTGCGGATCACACACGAACAGTATGGTTTGTCAATTTATAAAATATGGATTTATGATTTTACGGTGGTGGTGGGCGGAATAATAAAGTTTGAGGAAGCCTTGTGGGAATTTGGGAAAGAAGCTCTTCTATCTGTCTGTACATGGGAAGTTGTTTCGTTTTCTCTCTTTTATTTTATTTTTGTGTGCACACACAGCAGAAGAAGCAGGAGACAGCAGACAGTATGAAAGGAAGCCTGTAAATTTTGTGTATTTATATTTATAGAGACAAAAAGTGGGAACTCATTCATGGCCATGTGCACAATATACAGTGTGTGCACAGGACAGTCGAGAGTATACATAGTTATGGATAAGGGCTACATCCGAGATATGACAATAATATGATCTGACAAACATTTAGGGAGACGCACAGATATATTATTAGTATATATATTCCGCATTTGAATGCGCATTATCTTTTTCTTTTTCTTGGGTAGCATAAGTTATGAATTGTCCCCGTGGAATGGCTGTAAAATTTTGTTCTTTTTCTTGGTTTTCGAATTTGATATGGTCTCTTAAACTTGAGTCAGAGTCCAGAGTCAGAAGATGTGAGACTCCGTTTTAGTTCTGGGGTAATTTAGATTTGAATGAAGGAAAGAATAGAAATGACTAAAAGTCATAAAGAATCCTAATCTCATGTCGCCCTTCTCAAAATTTGAAAAATTTTAAAGTCTTTTCCCTTTTGTCTCCTCAGTTTCCTGACCTAACACAATTATAATTTTCGCCATATTCCTGTAATGGAGAAAATGCCACTCTACATATTCCGAGACTGACTCTGACTCTAAATAGTTTATTCCATCATTAGAACATCTCATCCAGAGAAAACTCTCCATGCCTGTGTCGTGGCTTGACTGAAGACATGAGACAAAAAGATAAGAGGCTTCACAACGGAGACACTTTTTTAACTCAATCGACTTAAAAGTTGTATACCTCTTTGAATTCTTTAGTAAAGATTAAAAAAGTTGAGGGGATGAAGATTTTTTGAAGTTTGGCCAGCTACTGTGGCTAAATGGCGGGAAATTTAACGTAATTAATATTTAAAACTGTAGAAGTAGAAACTATAAGTAGCCATTTAATTGGCCAGTGGCTACTCGCTGGCTGTGGCATGTTTTGTTTCTCAAATAATAAAATCCATGAGAAGTCATCTGGCGTCATTCCCGTGCTCGTATTGAACGCTTTAGGACTTAGGTATCTTAATGTGCAATTATAGGCTAGAAATTTAGCCTTTCATGTGGAGTGACACAAAACTAGCTCGGTAGAATTTTTTATTATGTATTTTTGTGTTGTTGTCATTTCATTTTCTACGTATTCCTATACTCCACATACAGAGCATGCATGGCATGCTCTGTGAATATTTGCACAGTGGATACGTGTACAGTGGCTTCCGTTAAATTTTATGCCGATTTTCCATCGTTAGTATAGAAAGTAGAAAGTACCTATCTACCTCCTTTTAAAGCGGGCATGGCCATGATGATGGTTTGGCTTGGAGATAGGAAATGGGAATAATGTGTAAGAAGATGTGAAACAACGAAACAAGTGAAAAACAGTGTCTTTCCGCTGGATCTACTCAGTCAGATAATGTCGAGCCTCAATTGAATAAAATGTAATATTCTTTAACGGTCTCGTTATCCTTTTTTTTCCTTGTCGTTTTAGCTCGACTACACATCTCATGGACTTGCAAACAGACTCTTTTTTTTTTCTTAATAGCCCTCGAATGCTTAAACGATCAGCGATGCGTGGAAGACAATAGCAATTCGGATCCCCTCATGACAAATTATTTTATTTTACAAGGAAATTGAACGAGTGAAATTCATACCATCATATTATGGGCTATGCTATACGAGACATCCTATGATGATCATCTTCCTGGTTCTTGTCTATGGCTCATCCTTTCATCTTCTTTTCTCCTTCCTTTTTTTGCCTTCTACTTTGTGTCGGTTTCTATTTAGTTTTCCATCTTTAGTTGTTTATCATTCCTATTTGTATTTACAGTCAAAAGCCAAGGCCAAATCTGTCCTCATGCCTCTCATACAGGAAGAGGAGTAAAAAACTAAAAACGTAGTAAATTATACATATCTATTCTTTGTTTGTCCAAGTGCTTATCTACCCACATATACTCATACATACCAGGAATTTCACGGAATTGAAAAAGTGAATTGAAAATGCATTTCAAATGGGAAATGGGAAATTGTAAGTGGTTATACGAATACGAATACGACGGAGAGGAAAGAGAAGGATGACTTTCGTTTTGATGAGATAACAATGCAACCGTAATTTGAGATTAATCTTTATCTGTCTTATTCACGAAAGGAAAGTGTGTCTCAAATATTGAACAATCCAACCGTTCTGCTCAAAATTATAGAGTTTCCTTATCTAGTACACATCTATGTGCACAGCGCCGGATAAAGCGGCCAGCGCAGGCAGCCCCCGCTGCTTGAATTTTCAAAAAAAATGTAAATGGAACATTTTTAGTGTTTTCAAAAACATGACAACATAATATTTTGACTTTTCAAAAACATGCAAAATAAAATATTTTGTACATTTGAAAAACATGGAAATAAAACATTTTCCACTTTTCTCAAAACATGTAAATAGAACATTGAGCACTT
>JAQFZE010001516.1:0-17629 GCA_034695245.1 Dicyrtomina saundersi | reverse complement strand
AATTACAAACTACATAGATGTGTTCTCTGTTGTTCGTGCAAAGGATGTATATACATAAAATGTTTTGAAGCAAAATTCAGAAAAATGTCGAAAATAAAAATGCAACATGGAATTGCAAAAAAAGAGCAAAGAAATACTATAACATACTATATACTTTCCTTGTACTTAATATTACATTCAAAATTTCGATTGTAATAGCATTTTTAATTAAACCTCAGTTACCTCAGTCATCAGTCATCAGTTTCAATTTAAGATTAATGGGAATTGGAAAGTGCAGACAGATAAGTACATCTGTGGAATGGAGATTTTTGTATTGTACTTTATACTTTATACTCTTTACACAGAAGATGCGGATTGCGGATACAGATACAGTGGCAATGCAGTGGCTACAAGAGTCTCACGTGGTTAGTCTATACTCAGGTGGCACCAAAATTAAGTCAGCTGAGCGACAGTTCGTCACTGCAAACTCAAGCAACTAAAAACTACTGGGTGATACTGTGATACTGATTACTGATGATCATCTTAATCAGTTGCCAGACAGATATTTTATTCTAAGCACATTAATTTGTTTAATCGATTCTCAGCTTCCTCGTCCTCATTCACAAAGAAAAAGTCAGCAGCTTTAAATAGTTAAAGTTCTTAAGCTTGTACATCAATCAACCCAAGCCCAAGTGTGTTTCGTTCATTAAACGTTCTATTCAGTTTCAAAGGATGTGCTACATTTCATATTTTCAATTTTTCACAACAGAACAAATTAACTTGGCAAATATCGACTTTAAGTTTATTTAGAAACCCTGGGACAACATTACGGAGTACGAAATGATAGAACACATGTGCAGCAAGAAACGTATGATTCTGTTCATCATTTTTCTGGGTTTGTAAGTGAGCAACATTATTTTTATCGAACGTAAACTGTAAATTGTAAATGCATTTGCTTTTCTGCATATTGTAATTTGTTATATCAGATTTTGTATCTATATGTGATTGTGTACTGAGCTATTCTGCTATTGCAATTATTATACTGTCCTGCTGTCGTGTGCATATGCGTAATGAATCTGATATAGGTACTTATACTGACAACTGATTCAGCCAGATTAGGCTAATATACAGACAACAGAGTAATAAAATAGGTATGTGTAATAATTGTTCCTACCTATTTTTGTATCATATGTATTGGATTTTCATCAGCATTTATTGTGTATAGGTCGTTGTCGTTAGTTGTGTTTTGCTTTAACTATCAATAAAGTTTGCCGCTTTTTGCGGATAAGCAAAGTATACAGTATTTCAGAAAGTGAAGCATGTGCTGACGTCATGCAAAATAAATAATGCGTGATGTGATGAATATGGATTATTATGGAAAGTAGTTGGTTGTTCTGTTCTATTATTTAAACAGACGTGGTTTGGTTTTGATTTGACACGTTCAGCATGCAGCACATTGATGACCAATGACTGGCTGAAACTGATGGCTATAAAATTTTATCACATTTTCGTATTAATAATTTTTATTTCGCGTACGTAGTGGGTGGAGGAAGCCAGTGAGTGTCTGTTCATCGGCTGAGTATTTACAATCTAAAATGTTATAGAAAAGTTGAAATTTAGACATTCAACATTGAAGTCATGTTTTTGAAAAGTATTTATTCTTATTTCAGATTGACAATTCTTGTCTTAATATTAGAAGAAGCTCTCGCTTCTCAAGAGCATACACCAACACCAACCCCGCAAACACAGCCGGATAAGAATGTGGAAAATCTAAAGAAATTAGAAAATCAGAGCAAATTGGATGCAGAGAAAATACCTGAAAAGCCACTGTCTTCAAGTTACCTATCAGACAGTCAGCAGTGCTGGCTCAAAGAATCTTTCGCAGTTGTAAAGTCGTGTGAACCGTGTTCAAGTAATTTGACGTACCTATTACATTATGTGGTGTATTGAAAATTATAATTACGTATTTATAGTCGAATTTTAGATTAAAATTTTTTTTTGATTTTTTATAATGACGACTTTACACTGCTACAATTTTAAATGTAATTTTTGTTCCAGAATTTGAAATTAGTAGCAGATCTCCATCCGTTTGTGTAAATACCGGGCTGAAAGAAACATTAAACTGCAGTGTCACGGGCTTGATTTATCGAAGGTATTGCCTTTATATTGCGCCAGTGGTGCTACTTATAAACTTCAGTTCTAGTTTATTTAGTTTGCATGTACTTAAATTTCAATCGGATGACGTTATATGCAATTGTATCCGGGATTTATTGAATACAGCGTATCATTTATAATCTTTAGAAATTTGAAAACATTCAAAAATGTTCTCTTGGTAAAATTTTATTACATATATATATGCTATTCAATATTTAATCATTGTTTTGTATTGCAATAACTAACTATATGGATGGACTCATATTTATTGTTCCGTTGTTCCTATAATCCATGTCTAATGTTAGGCTAAAGAAGGAGAATTTCTGAATTTTAAAGACTGAGGGTGTCCCCCCGAAAATGAAGGTTTTTCCCCCTATGTAATTGATTTTGTTTATAGTGAATTAGCAAAGTGTTCAATTTTCTGGGGAATATAATCGTGAATTAGAATGTTTTCTTTACTTATAAGAACGCGCTTTGTTCGTCAGATTATTTAAACAAAGTTATTGATGGTTCGTATTTTCTTTTTGTCATAAACAAAATATAGAAGATGTGGTATATGCAAATAAATATTTATAACTATATTCCACTGAGAATTAGTTCTTTGTTTAAAAGAAAATGCAGTAGGCTCACCTTTAAGTAATCTTAGGTCACCCAGTTTATGATAAATTAAGATGGAGAGAGGAATATGGTTGAATTTATGTAAGCTTGATTTTTTGTCCGAGGTGCTACTTACAAAAGGATGTACCGTAAAGCTTCTAATAACTCCCGGGGGAGTTACGTCGAACTTTACTTTACACCCTGGAGTTCTTAGAATTAAAAGCATAAAAACAAAATCCTCTCCATTTGATTCAAGATCCCGGGAGTTATTAGAGACCACGGGAGTTATTAGAGACCCCCGGGAGTTATTAGGGACCCGGGAGTTATTAGAGACCACGGGAGTTAGTAGAGACCCCCGGGAATTATTAGGGACCCGGGAGTTATTAGAAGCTGTACTGTAGGTATTTACTTTTTTGTTGTTGTTGTGTGTGCAGACAAATTCGACTATAAGGGACGCCGCGGGACCGGCAAAATCTGTCCCTTATAGCCGATTTCCCGTGAACAGTTTAACGGATTTCCCTAGTAAACGGACGCATTTTACGGACGAAAATTTATGTGTACGCATTTGAATATGGTATTGTTAGTTATAACAAGGTCAAGATATATACAGATATACAAAATATTTAAATTATTAAACAAAATCAGGTAATGTAGTTTGCTTGGTTTTGTTTTAGTTTTCCAAGCAATGCTATGTCTTACTCGAAACCATGTAATCCAACTGTAGGTGTATTTCCAAGTGTCATTTATATCGTGTAGGTTCGTTAATTGGGTAGCTTTATGCTGAAGAACCGTGCCACTGATATATTATGCGCCTTGAAGTCTCCTCGGGTGAACCATTCTAATGAAGCTTTATGTTTTTCACATAAATATGATGACCTACTTAAATGTAAAATAATGTTAATTCTTAGATAAGAGAAGAAATACAAAAAATACGACAGCAGACGCAGACCACCAGTAAACAAATACAGTAGTACTGCACTACATCACATTTCCTTTGTATTTTCAATATTTTTCTTTAAAAGTCCCTTAAAAGTGGTCTAAAATTCCCAAAAATGGTCCTAAATGCGTCCCTTACAACCAAATAATCCCTAACACCGGTTCCCTTAAATCCGGACAATTTTAACATTGTAAGCATAGCTGGCCAACCAAATGATATAAATTTGGTCCTTTCAGCGGGATATCCCTTTAAACCGGGTCCCTTATAATCGGATTTGTCTGTATCTGAAAATTAGCTTGTTGTCCGCTTCCTGGAATCCGTTGAATGTAATACAACGGTATGTTCCCACACCAAGTGAGTATACATTCTCTCCTTTGAGCTCTTACAAAGAAACTGGTCTATTTCCTCCTTATTGAGTTTTGTTTTTATGTAGGTACCTACCTACATTTATTATTGATGTAGGTAGTTATGTAAAGTAACATTAAGACAGTGCACCCGAGATATGGCAAAAGCAAATAATACTGTACGCACAGTTGAATATCCATGCCTATGACTTTTAGTCTGTCAGTTATTACTTTAAAAACCTTCTGGGTATTTTGTATAGAATATCAGAGAGAGTCTGCGGTTTGGGACATATATGTAGAAAGGTTGTGTGGTGTAATGCTCAGATGGTAGGTGTCCTTAGACATTTCACACACTGCGTTTGTACTTTGAACAAAATTGTATGATCTTGTAAAGAATTTATTTGATTCATGAAAGCATGTGAAGCAGTGTCACTTACTTGTTTTTTCTTCAAATTCTAACCACTCGAGCACTCCCTCCTTCTTGGTGTCTGATGCTTGAAACGAACCGAGACAAGTCACACTGAGCACACGTTCTCGTTGTCTTGATCTTGCAAGCCTATGTATATTCATACTTCATACATACAACATAGTATTAAAATATAGAAGATGTGTACTGTGTACTCCAGTCTCTAAGGGAATGATCATAAGTCGGTGGGTACTGGTTCACCAGTATTGGTACTTCTGCTTGCTGGTGGTATTACAGCGAGCCGATGTCGTAGGAGATAAGCTTCTGCTTTCATACCTTGATAAAATATGGCTTGGAAAAAAGCTCTTTGTAGTATCTACTTTTGCTCAGTGGTGCCCAATTCGTACATATGAAAGGATCAAGTGGCTTCAACTAAAGAAAATTGAGAGTCGTTCAAGATGATAGAAAAAAAAGCGGAAAGAATTTTGGAAAGGGGAGAGAAAGTGAGGGAGAGACTATACTAGTCCAAGGATAGATAGGATAGCATGGCCCTTTGCCAGTCCCAGTCGAGGTCTGTCGCCTTCTTAACCTTT
Organism: Dicyrtomina saundersi; assembly: GCA_034695245.1. NCBI lineage: Eukaryota > Metazoa > Arthropoda > Collembola > Symphypleona > Dicyrtomidae > Dicyrtomina > Dicyrtomina saundersi. The sequence goes on along the minus strand of JAQFZE010001516.1, from coordinate 12,619 downwards.
TTTCTTTGAAACTACTTTTGTCTTCGTCACTATTATATACGGATGAGAAATAATGTTATATATGTATATAAAAAAACCTTCTTTGTACGTAACGTCGTAGGTAGCTGCTTGCGTTTAAGTAGGCAAGTATATCTTACTGTGTATGTTTACATCGTTGTCATGAAGGTGAAAAATATGCTATCTTTAGTTTACCACACACTGCAAAACGTATCATTTATATGTTTGAAAAATTAAACGGTGGCCTACCTACGTGAAGTGTTTAAACAGACAGAATCACAAAATTTATGCAGATACCTAGGCACACATTACACCGCATCTAATCAATTCACATAATCTATGCGAGTCTTTTTTGAGTTGTAAAAATATTTAAAAGACGTTTCCCCACTAACAATAAGACGCTAAAACTACTCGGTTTAGCCGTTTTTGGAGGACTAAAATTATAAAGCAGTCTTGTTTGCAACTGTCTGTGTTATCTGGTTTTGGGCCTTGCCTTGTGGACTTGTAAATCATAGAAGTGTAGTGTATTTAAAAAAAAAATGCGGATAGCACCAATAGCGCGTATTGTGCTTGATCAAGTAGCACATTTTGCAGTTTTTAAAAAACGTAGTAGCATGAATTGTACTTTCCGCAATACAGTTCACAAAGAAGCTCAAATTTATATATACCATAATAAAAGAATTGTCTCATTTCCTTGCAAACATCTTGAATCTTGAGTAAGTGGTAGAACACATAAGAGGGAACAAAACAGAGTGGGAATCTTTAACTAAAGATAAAGATAAGGCCAACTACAGTATAGAAAACTCTGACATATTTTTTTTTAAGTTTTATTATATTTCGATTTCGGATTGGGGGTTCTTTCTTTTTAGTCGAATATATAAGTAAGAATTTTAAGAATAATGCTTTGCAATGACTTATTTTGCAGTTGTTCCCGAGTCCCTGACGTGGAGAGAAAGCGCTTCTTAATATTTGAGAGTCTCATGCTACTTCTCACTGTTCTGTCTTACGGTTTAGTGAAACTACGAACGAGTCAACTGGAAAGGATCGCTGCAAAACAAATCGAAAAACGTCTTGCTTCCAGTTATTAAGGATATTTCTCCCTTCGTTGCTTCTGTCGTCGTATCTTTTTTTTCCTCTCCTTTTTTTCCATTCCGTCATTCATAAAAATATAACGATGCGATGTCAGTTGTCAATAGGTTGATTTTGATTTCGATGCTGAGCTAAATCGAAATCGAATGTATACCTACATAATAATATGTGCGGACTGTATATGCGACGGAGTCAATAATGCCAACATTATATTCAAGTCTGTAAGTCCCACTTCCCAGTGCCAGTGATAGTTTCCTACGTGTAATATTAATACTAATAATAATATTATGATACATTTAATACTTCTTGGAGTCGCTGTGCGATTGTGATTGTGATGTGAATGTCATGCGATCCAGTATACTTACTTCCAGACCATAATCGGATTTTCTCGGGGATTCATCTCTTCTTTCTGCATTTTTATTTTCATCTGAGGAAGCAAGTGGAACTGAAGCGAGGGAAATTACAGCACCTATTTGCTCCTACATTTTTAGTCGGTTCGTGCAAAAAATCTGTACATCCCGCTTAACATTAAAGAGACTACTAATATACTACTTATTGAGAATCGGGGTGGGCTCATCACACAACATTTTCTATTTATATATATCACTTAAGCCCTAACCTTTCAAGTAAATACATAATAGCAGTAAAGTCCAATCAAGATTTTCAAGATGCCGAGTAAACCGGGGAGAATCGGGAGGAAGCAGGTAGAGGATGAGATGAGAGAATACTTTGGTGCTATTACGGAGAAACCAATCCTGTACGTTGAAGTACTCTCTCTCAACAAGCCAAAGATTGAGTTGAGCGTGGAAAGTATGATTGTACTATTTTTCCTGGACAGCTACCGTCTCTATAAATTGTTCAATGTGAAGGTTCGTCTTGTGCCGAAGCTAAGCGGATACCCTGCCAAGGAAAAATCTGTTGATGTAGTCGCCTTCAATGACAGTGACAATGACAATAACTGTAGTGATGGGAAAGCTACCGTGAATAATGACAGTAATGTCTCCTCTAATATCGTCATTTATGAAAGCGATTTATTTTTTGAAGAGACAACAACGACTACAAATACAACGACAGCCCCGAATAGGAAAATGAAAACATCCACGATTGAGATGATGTCTCCGTCCCATCCTACCACTTGTACTAATAATGCAAAGACATGTAATGGGAATGGAAAGGAAAAAGATGCTTTTTTGGAAGGGGAAGGCAGTGATGTCGAAGTGGATGGAATTGGAGCGGAAAGCACGGGTTGTAAACAGCCGTCTGTTCACCTTCCTCAAAAGAAGATGCACATTGCTGGGCTGAGTGCTGTATTAAGATTTCTCCTCAAGTTTGCCTGTAGACGGCAGGATGTGTGTGAAAATGAGTTGGGGACTAATGTTGAGAATATTGATGGGCTGCTGGATGTCGAGAGACTGGATAAATTGCTCGGATATCAAAGAAGCTGTCTTCAAGCATGCGCTGAGTCTTCGATCTGGACCAGATTCTGTGAAGTGGATATGATTCAAATGGTCTGTACACTCCGCTCAGACCTCCAAAAAGCTCTCCTTCTGGCTAGTGAAACCGAGACGACGAGTACATCTATACCAGTAGCTAGAGGAGCTGGGACTGGGAATACAACTGGAAATACAAATTCGACTCTGCTATCTGAAGAACTAGACTTGGAGCCAGAGTCAGATGCCTGTAACAGTAACAGTATTAACAACTCCAAATCCAACTCGTGTTTGGTCGATCTCGATGGTGAAATGTCACAAGAGCTACAACTACAAGAGCTACACATACAGGAACAACCACCATCACCACCGCCACCACCATTGTCCCCACGACTACCAGATCCCGAACCGGATTCAGTACGGGGAGGGCGAGGAGAACTTCTACTTGAAATCCCTAAAGACTTGCTCCGTCTTGAGTATCACTTGACTCGACCCGTTCGAATTCACAATTTCCGCAAGCGGATTCAAAATAAGGGAAGCAAAGACAAGGAGCAGCCAGGAGGAAATAATCAGGATCCTAATCATGATGATCATGGAGAAATAAAGGATGAGAGAAAAGCTCCCGTGAATAGAATAGAAAGGAATAGGAGAGGACAAGTTCAAGAGGACGAGAAGGACCACCAGCAGCAGCAGCAACAACAATATGAACATCCTGGACAGATTTCTCATGATTTTGCCGAAGGACCTGATTTAACTCTAGCGGATTTGCTCCTCTTCCCCTGTGTTGGTTTAGCATTAGTTTGCTTAGGACCGAACATCTTCAAAAAATATTTGCCCAGAGTAGGCGAGTGGCATGAGCGTCTTTGTACACTTCTCCCCACTCGTCCCCGAGTCTCGTTTGAGGAAAAGCTTTTATATCAATCTCCATGGCGAGATGTAGACTTGGAAATGCTTGGGAAAGTACAAGTCAAAATTCCGGAAATCCCACAGGAAAGTCTTTACAAGAGTGACCCATCCCGATATAAAGCCACATTGAGACTGTTCACAAAACAAGATGATATTGAGACAGCTCTGAGCTTTCTATCCTCTCGACAGATTCAAACATTAGATTTTAATGAAGACAGAATGACAGCCTTTGACTGGGATAACTTTCCTCGTTTAGTTCATCCTGAAGGTGGTCATTTGCCTCCGAGTCGAATAGAAAAGAAATCACATCAACTTTCCAATTTGGCTCAAATGGTTGAGAAAGTCTTTCTTGACAAGTATGAGAGGAACTTCAATCCCAAAGTGGAAAATGTTACTATTGTGGACTTTTGCTCGGGTGGAGGTCATTTAGGTAGGTCATTTTTAGAGTTATATCCTTTCTTGAAGATCAAATACTAGTCATACCGTGCTTTTATACAATGCAAACAGTACCTGGTACTTGTGATGTGATGCTTAACTCTACTTTTCTATACTTTAACTTTTTTTTTTAAGCCTAAAAAGTATCTATATATAATGTAGTTACAGCAGTTTACTTGCGCCTTTCATGGTATGCAAAAGTGTTCTAATTTCATGTTTCCAAAATTACGAAATATCCCGATTTCATAGTGTTTAAAAGTACAAAAAACTCTGAAATGATGTTTTTAAAAACTACAAAAGCATTCTTTTTTTCTAGTTTTTTTATTAAATGAAATTTTCTATTTGCATGCACTTTTACAAAGTTCAAAATGTTGTAACTACGCTTAATTTAGTTAGTAGAATCAGGGGCGGACATATAATATGACGATTATTATATTTTTTCGTATTTAAAAGCTGAGTATCAGTTGTATTGCCGCTTCAAGAACGATAAATAGTGGCTTCCTCACAATCCTTTGCTTTGCTCAAATTCCCGAACAAATGTATTTTTTTATTTTCTATGTAAGCCTACTGCCTACAATTACAATTTCAATATATAGCAATCAATAGGTTTTATGTATATAGGTTTTTTTTGTGTTTCTCTAATCCAAAGTTACTTGATATTTTTTCCAGGAATCCTCTTAGCCTACATATTACCTCAGTGTGAAGTTATTTTAGTTGAAAATAAAGAAGAGTCCTTGAGAAGAGCTGAGACGCGTGTTAAACTCCTGGGTCTCACTAATATTTCTTTTTACCAGTGTAATTTAGATTATTTTACTGGTCACTTTGAGATTGGAGTTGCACTCCATGCTTGTGGAACAGCTACAGATCTCGTCCTGACCAAATGTGTTGAGAAAAGAGCCTCATTCGTATGCTGCCCATGCTGTTATGGAGCTATTCAAAGCAATCATATGCTTCATTACCCCAGAAGTTCTACTTTCCTCCAAGCCTTGAACACGAGCAATGGGGTTTTCTCTCTAAAACATTACTTTGTTCTCGGTCATGCTGCTGATCAGACTCATGATGAGGCCAATGAGAAAACCTCACAGGGAAAAGTCTGCATGAGAATGATTGATACGGACAGGTGTTTTCATGCACAGGAAAATAACTATCACGTCGCTCTCCGTCGAATGGAACCGTCTTCTTGTTCTCCTAAAAATCATATTTTGGTCGGCGTACCCTTCTAACCCAGAAAACGATAAAACAAAAGCTCAGAGAAACTATAATCCTGTTTTTTTCTCTTATCTCTGTATTCCTTTTTAACTCCGAAAGAACCACTACAAGTCTACAGTCTACTACTGGATCTGGAGCTACTCTCAATTCAAATTTTACTCGACTGCCTCGGTATTGCATTGGTTCGGTGTCGGTATTTAGTGTATTCCATTTGTATACTTTATTTCCCTACTATGCTTTACTTTTACTGCTAACTTATTAATTTTTATGGATACATTAATTCATAATTTATAATACCTTTAATTAAATAAAACAAGTTTAATTAAAAGCTGTTTTGTGAGATTTTGAAATAACTAGTGCATTTCATGTATTAAATTGAATTAAATTTTGATCCATATAATATTACGAATAATCTTGAAATCAAAGCAGGGCTTACCCAATCTCACTTTGAGATTGTAATATTGAGTGATTGAATTTAAATATTTAATATATCAATATTTGTATTTAATACTAAAATATACATACATACAAATAAATGTACACGTAAATATTTGTACTATAAATAATGTATTACAATATATTTTCTACAACGAAATAAATCTGGGAGTAAATACGAACTTTAAATTTTAATATGATTTTGTTTACTTACGATTTCAGCAGGACATAGGACAGTATTAATTTTATATTTTTAATATTCCATCACACTTTGGATTTGAATAACAGACATCATTCAGGCTAGGCTAGGCTAGACCATACCGTACCAGTGGAAGGCGGCCCTTGGAAATTGTTATTATTCGTTCAGTTTTCCCCATATTTTCGATTTTCGCAATCTTATTTATTGTTAGTCCCTCTTATAGTGACTTTGCCGCCATAGGCCATGGCGCCAGGGTTCTGCCCCTAAATATATCTTGGTGAATCACACGTTGGTACACATTATGTGAAAACAAACTGGTTCTGATCTACGCGTGACGTCAAACGTATGAACAAATCAAACATCAAATGTGATTAAGTTATGATTCTGGGGGATGATGATGTCGGGAAACGGACAGGGACCCGAACTCAGGGACGGGTAAAAATTAGAAATGAATTAATCGTATATATGTTCGTAGAATTTGTAGAACACTGAAGGCTGCTGATGCCTGAGGAAAATGAGTGAAGGTTTTTGTGCACAATTTTAGTCTTCCGCTGTTTCTGATTTTGATAACGTTCATTTCTTGAAACATGATCTAATGTGATGACGGCGGGAAGGGAGAAAGGGTGAGAGAAAGAAAGAGCAGGAGATTGAGAGAGAGAGAGGAGAGAGGTGAGGAGGAAACCATTCAACCTTTCATAGATGGAAAATCAATACGAACTCTGTCTATAGATAGGAAACACAACTGGAGCAAATTAGTGAGTTAAAAAGGAGAATGATGGATTGCTTCAGCAACTCTGTGTCCAAGTCCAACTTCCACAGGCACAGGCCAACACTCAAACTCTAATATACCAAACTATTCCAACTACATGCTCTTATCATGTACACACTCCGCCATGCCCGGCTCGGCTTCAGTCACGGGCAAACTGTTTATCGGCAGCACATTTTTCGAAATTATTATGGGCACCAAACCAACTGACCAACCATACTTGGTTCAGTTCGGTCTACTTGATTTATACAGTCAGATGTGTATATTTCCACGGAATTTTATTTTGCAATTTGGTCATTTTCAGCATTTGTGATTTTTTAGTGAGTCCATGTCTTATTTTCGTTAAAAACTGATAATGTTATTTATGCAAGTATAACTTCATTCATAATAATCCTTTTGACAGTGTATGTATGTACATTAGTGAGTGTGAGTTTTGAAAAAAGTATCATTATTATTGTTATCGTGTGTTTTCAAATTTCAAATATTTTAAATTATGTACTGTATTTCCTGTAATCGTACACCCCGTGTAAAATTCAAATTCTGACCTCCCAGACCCGTGTACTATTAAAATTCTGACCTCTAAGACCTGTGTACTATTAGAGGCCCGTGCACTATTACAGGAAATATGGCACCTTAAGAAAAGTAAAAATAGTTTATTATGCATTTTCAAAAATGTTAAATTCCTCAATTTTGTATACTAAAAAAAAACTGCAAATATATTTTAAATTAAACTCTAAAAATACAAGAAACAGATTATTTTGAGGTTTCCATAAAGTTTTATAAATAATTTGTGTTTTAACACGACGGAAATTTGAAAAACATATAAACCAGCATTATATGATGCTGTAGTTTATTTACGAATGTAACTAATCGCAAGTTTATTAATTTTCTTTCGTCGTTTTCACGGATTCGGCCACAAATTAAAGATCTTTAGCCTTCGTTTAGAACAAACTACGACATCGACATGGTCCATGTCATTCATGTAAATCCAAAAACACACATGTGTACTATATAGTACTAGTAATCTAATGTACCTACCTACCTGCCTACCTACCTACCTACCTACTACTGACCTCCGTTCCTGTTCAAATAACCCTTGCCGTCTCTACGTATACATCAACACAAACAACATTTCCTTTTTTGTTTTGTCCGCCGGTGGTTCTACTTCAATTGATACTGGTATTAATCCTCACATAAAAAGTCGTCAGAGTCCAGGCGGAAATTTAATATGAACAGGAGCGGTAACTGTTCCATACCGGTACCGGTCCCGGCAACCGGCAACGGTAGCCCAGTGCCAGCAAGTAATAATGAGGGGACAAGAAAATTGTGCGGCTACGGACGGATATTCACTACATAATATTGACCGTATCGTTTCTTTCTTCTCTCTCTCTCCCTCTCTTCTTCTAGACATGGACATTGATTGATCTGAGTAATGTCGCGGAATTTGCCGTCCATTTCTTTCTCTTTCCTCTCCTATCATTTCTCCCACATGCTTTCCGTCTTTTATTTAGTTCTATCGTCTTCTTTTCTCGTCTTCTCTCCTCCTATTTTTCTATTTTCGTCTTCCAGTAAATTGGCATTACATACTTAAGTGCTTATATTCTCAATGTTTTCCTTCTTCTTTCTTTGGTTTTCATTTTCGATTTTGATTTCGCATACGCTCTCGTCGCCGTCGCCTTTCTCCGTCTTTGGAACTGTATAGTCTCGTGGATTGATTTTGATTTTAATTTGAACTGTACGGGGACGACGGAAGCGGCGACTACGACTACGAAGCCACGACTCCGTTCGGTACTTGCGAGAGGTTTTGTTCTGCGTTCGATGTTCGTTTTCTCATAGTTTTTTGGGTTTTCGATTTTTTTCATTTCTGTTGAGAGTCTTCACGTTTTTTTCTCTTCTAATTTCAACCAAGTTTTCTTTTTTATTGAAAGGCTAAAACTCGCGGCTGTATTTATATGTAGGATATCAGGAGCTTCCAAGTCAAAGCGCTAAATATATGGTTTATTTTGGTGGGTATACAAAAGTAATTTGTGATTTGTACATTTGTATTCAGTTATGATATAGAGTTAAAACCGGAATAGGGCAAAATGGAAAATCAGGAGCTTGCACCGTGTAGAACTGTAGCCTGATGACTTTTCTTGCCCGTCCTTCGAGAGTATATCACAACAAATAAGGAAGGGAAAAGGACGATGAAACCAATTTGTAAAAGATGTTCGTATCCTGTCCAATCCCGGTCCCTCATCACACGGTCCGATCCAAACCGAATTTTTTTCCCATACATATTTAAGTCAATGATGATTAACTGCCCATGGATGTCTTCTGTCTATAGTCAAGACCCAATGGCTGAAATATCTGATGCCGTATCGCTGATGCACAATTCCAATAGCCTATCTGTACATAGCTATTTTTAAAATACGTTTTAACCAATTCAAATATATATGTTAGGTTAGTATAGGCATTTTGAACGCGTCTGTTGCAATTGAATAAAGATAGGATTTTCTGTCCGTTGCATTTATAATAATGTATCTAGTACCTTCTCTATATGACGCTCCTGTGAGATGTAAATAGTGTAAATTCAAATTCGACATTGAATTCTAAATTTTATACAACGTGTTGTGTTGTGATGTAGTCAATAAATTTACAAGACAAAAATAGTTTTTTTTTTATCATACTACATTTTCATTTGGTACACAATTCGTACAGATAGTAAACTACTGTGTAGCTGTAGATCCATTCATTTTGACTGACGTCAGCTTCTGATTAAATTATAAGAAGAAAACAGGAAACATATTGCTTGAGTGTAGATGCGGAGATGAGGCCCTGATTTAAAATGAATTTCTATCCGTACTGATATATTTCTAGAAATAAAAACAGAGAGAATATTTACACTCTCTCGTTCCCGTTGTTGAATGGATAAAAGCTAAAACTAGCTAAAGCTATGTACATTGCTATTCCTATCTGACTATCTGACTGCTTTATCTCAGAATTTGTTTATGTTCCCGTGTTTACAGGTTTGTTTTAAACTTTCTAAAATTGCCATGTTTTACATATAGACACTAGCATACTGTATAACCATTACGCAGTACCTGTTTTTAGGTAGTATAGTTCTAGGGCATTAAAAGTGTCAGTATGTATAATAACACCTCGCTCTTCTGCTCGTTGGAACTTTAGTAGTGGCAGGCGTCTGCATATAAATTGTTTGCAAAATCAAAATCTCATCCAGAGAATATCCAACTTCAACTACGTACTATAAAACTATAGGTAGGGGGACCTTATATTACACAGTGCCTTGTCCCCGTACAAAAATGTTGACACGCCATCTTGATGTGTAGAAATAAATGCGATTTAAAATCAGGTCTGACTTTGAATGGAAGGAAATAAAATTAGGAGTGAGGCAGATAAATTTAGGTCTTCACACTTTCCCCTCCATAATGTGACTAGTCAGTTCTAGTCTGTGTATGTTACATACGAGCAAAGAGACACACATGTGTGTGTAGGCACTACCATTTGTAAATATATTATTTGAGTACCTACCTACCTTACCATACATTTTTACCATGTAGAGTTATATCCATAATGGATAAGCTGTACACACATATTTTGCTCCCTGCAATATTTTTTTTATGTTAGAAGTTGGAAATTGGAATTGGAACTGATTGGGTTCAATGTAAAGTCCATTTATTTAGAGAAAGTCAGGCGACATCAATCTTGAAAGAAATAAGATTTTCCTTCCCACTTTCTCCCGTCTCTGTCTCTGTCGCTCTCCGCCTGTCATGCCATGTTTTCTTTTTTCATATAGATTTTTTTCCATGTTTGTATATCCACTGCGTACTGACGACTGGGCAGATTGCAAAAGGAAATTAAGCCTACATTTAATTTCGCATTTTTTCCAGCTTTCTCTTTCCCTCTCGCTTTCTCTTTCTTTCCCCTTCCTGTATGTTTCCTTGGAGCTAAGACTGGGAACTGGAGTAGGCATTTATTAGTGTATGACATTTATTACTGGATGTATGTGCATTGTAAAATTTAATAGGATGACACACATGGTTCACAGTTGGCGGGGAACGGGGTCATTGACGTAGTTCTTGGTGATGATGGGAACGATTAGGATTTACGAATTTAGAATTATGGGCTCTCCATAAACGTGTGTGTGTGTGTGTGTGTGTGTGTAGTGCTCAATAATAAAGAAGCAATATAAAATAATTCAGATTAACAAGGAATATATCTTGTGTTGTGTACCAATGTAATGTATAGTTGGTTTGGGGTTCGTGATTGGTGCTATGGGGATGATTGTGAGTGAGGTGCATAATATATTATATCTGTATTTCCATTAACGTCCTCGTTGTCATTTTCTTTTGAATTTAATTATTGTCACCATATTATTAGTCGGAGGTTGGTAGGATTAGGATTATTATATATAGGATTGATAATACTACATACATTTGGTTCGATCAAATATCAAATCAAGTCAAGTTGGTTTTAGTTTTAACTCTTCTTTTATTGACTTAGAATTCGGCCATGTCATTTCGTATTGCAAGCAGTACAGCATTTCGTCTATGAAGAACCAAAATGACCCAATTCCAATTTATGCTTGAAATAAAATGAGCTATGGCTATGTCAAACAAAAAGACAGTAAATAAGATGCATGCTTACATTGCTAATCACGAGTTTCTAAAATGAGCAAATTGTTCTATTTACATGTTTTAAAAAAGGTCAACATTTTCTATTTAAGTGTTTTTTAATATTGTAAAATGTCTTATTTACATGTTTTTCAAAAGTACAAATTATTCTATTTACATGTTTTTCAAAAGTACAAAATATTCTATTTACATGTTTTTTGAAAAATGCACAAGGTTCTGCTTCCATGCTTTCATGAACATGTTATTTTATTTGTTTCTGTAGATAGTGCATTTTTTTTAAAACTACAAATGGATATGGGTCATTTTGGTTCTTCGCAGACGATATATTTTGTCTCCTACACAAAACTTTCGTCTGACGATGAGTTTTGTTTGGGTTTGTGAAGGGTTACAGCGTTATTTTGCAAGCTTGTATTCTTCACAGTTGGGCCTTCGTACTATGTACAAGTTGGTACCAAGACGCCAAGGCCTCTCACAGTATAGTGAAAGCGATAAGGAAATGAAAACGTGTGAATTCATGTGAAATTGCATGGGACGAAGGTGGGAAAAACTGGACGGACTCTCAAGACGCTATGAACTGGAAACTGGGAATTTACACGGATTTTAAGTTTTGCACGCGATTTTGTTTATTTTAATCTTGACACAGTCATAATTTTAAATGCTCCGCCTTTTCTTGTAGAGAGTTTAGAAATTCTATTGTGCTATGTAAGTATGCTTATAAATAAGACTTTCTTGTATGTTTCTGCGTGGTATTGATGGGGCAATTTTGTTATATGAGCAAAATGTGTTGTCTGCGAATTTTGCAAAAATGGTTACATAACTTATATTTAAATGGCTTAAATGCTTTTTTCGAAATATAAATGTTGTATTTTTAAACTGCTTTTTACAATGTGTAAATAATAATGGCTAAACTTAATTTTGAGAGAGAGAATAATTTATTATGCCAACAGTTTTGAATGGTGCAAAAACTAAAAACAGCGTATTTGAGAAAACTAAATATTGCCGTTTTTACAGCTTTTAAAAAAAGGCTAAACGTGATAACTACTGGTTTAGAGAAAAGGGATAATGCCTTTTTTACAACTTATCCAAACTTGTAAATATTGATAAATGCACATTTTCCAAAACAAAATTAATTATGTAATTTCCTATACCTGAAAATTTTTGAAAAGTGTAAAAATATGATTAAACAAAACCTTATGAGAAAGCGAAATTTAGATATTATAAAACAAACGACGCAGATATAATTATTACTACATACTTATAGCTCTAACTATAACTATACAACTGTAAATATGTTAAACTCATACACCTAATTGTAAGTAATAAATTTTCATGTAAATAACCCATTTGCCCTTAAACCATTTTTGCTATATATAAACTCTCAAGTACTTCATTCAATGTTTTGTTCCCTCTCGCAAAAAAAAAACAAAAAACAAAAAGCGAAATAAATGTCACCATAAACACATAAAAATCAGGCAGTGTTTTGTTCCTCATAGATAGTACATAGATTAGAGCAATAAAA
>JAQFZE010001515.1:0-17630 GCA_034695245.1 Dicyrtomina saundersi | reverse complement strand
ATCTCTGAAGAGTAAGCAGTAGAGTAAATTGTTGTAGTGTGCGATAGGCTATTGCCTGCAAGTACGATACTACCAACGTACATACATACATACATAGTGCAATTTGGAAGTCTCATATGAGTAACAATTTGGTTTTGACAGCTCCAATGTTGGCAAAAGCCGCCTTGTGCTTCTAGATAATTGGAGTTATTTTCTTTCCAATTAGTGAGTCGGTTGTTAATAAGAGTAATTTAGATTTTAGCGATAGTGTTGGCGGGTGCAATTGGCCTGAAATTAGATGGGTCCATTGGGTCCTCTTTTTTAAAAAGCATAACAGTGTTGCTGCTGTACCATTTTAGTGGTGTGTTGCCTGTTTTCCACACGTTATTTAGTACGTCTAAGATGGCATCCCGGCCAGGTATGTAGTTAATTGGCTTCCAATGTTTTTCAGATTTCATTGAGTGCTGGTGCTTTGTTGGTTTTCATTGTTTTCATAGCTTTAATTAGTTCTTCCCATGTAAATGGTTCATCGAGGTTGTCGTTGTTGATTTTAGGTGTGAGTATAAATTTTGATTGTTCTTGTGTTAGCATTGCACTATTGTAAAACTATGTCTAGGTGTGTGATGGTATGTTATTTTGGATGGTAGGATGGTACTAAAATAATTTGATGGCTTCCCAGAATTCCTGATGTGTTTTTACTGTTCGTAATGTAAAAACTTCATCAAGCTAGCATTTATTTTGTTTTTTCAGGTTTTAATATGCGTTAGATATAGGATATTTGCCTTTCGCGGAATTGGTGTGGTTCGACAATTGGTGTTCTTGTAATATGTGTTGAGAGTTTAAGAATCTGTTCTGTATTTTTTGATTCATTAGACCTACTCTGCAGTTAAAATCTCCTGTCTCTATTATATGTTTAGAAGAGTACGTTATTTGAATTTAAGCAGATATTTCTGAAGAGTTATCAATGTGTATTTAAGCGAGCATCATTGAAATAGAGCCTAGTATAATTGTCTCATGAATGGCAGTAGAGCTGAGTTGTAGTATATTGAATGTGTGTTTTATGTATAGTTGTGATTGTGGTGTACATTTGTTTGCTAATTAGAGAATAATGCCTTCGCTTGCCCGTCCATGATCTGATATTTCAGTTGCTAGTGATGAGATTAAAGCAAGAGTAAGAAATAGATCTTGTATGTTCTGTCTTTTTGATCAAGTTTTTCTTAATCCAAGTCTCCAGGAAGAATAATGCGTGGTGTGTATGTAGTTAATACAAGTTAGATTTTTATAATTGCATATTAGTCATACTGCCACGTTTATTCCGATACAGAATGCGTGAAGTCTGTGAATTATCATTTGAGGGTTGTGATGTAGAAGTAGCGTGTGCGTATGTGTACTTTGTTGACGTAAGTGATGGTGAGGGTGATGAGTGTGTATTTCGTATAAAGTGGAGTATAGTTTCTATTGTGGGGTGAGAGTAAGCGTGTGTCATTATGCTAGTATATGGAGTGTTAGTAAGTAGTGCTTTATCTTTATGCAATATATTAGTATAATTATCTATTGAGCTATTATAAATTAAACTAAAAGAATGTAGTCTTATTTGTGTAGTTGGCATGTGGAGTTAGTTATCGTTGTCCTTATGTTGGTTGGCCACAAAAAATAGAGAATTGGATAGCTGGTTTGGTGGTTACAGTTCCCGATCGATCCGTATAGTATTGCGTTGTTCCTTGAGTTAATGTAAGTGTCAGCGTTCCATTTCTGATTTTCGATAGAAGACCAGGATTTTGTGTTCGTTCTTGTTGAGCATAGGCTGATAGAAGTTTGTGCATTTGTTGTTCCTGATGAGTTCGAGCAAAATTAAATCCAATTTGTTGCATGAGTGCATTAGCTTGCAGAGTATGTCTTGCGTCTATAATTGTATATTTGTCCGTTGTACGTACAAAAGATAATTGAATAGGACGGGTGTTGTCATCCCTCAGTCTTCCAAGTAATCGTGCGTTGTCAATGTCAATGTTAAAATTGATAGTGGTGAGGAGTTTAGTTACAGCTGTAATAGTTTAAAGATTTGTTTCGCGAAGCAATTCCTTTAGGCCGTGAATAATAATTGTCTTTGATAGGTTTTGTTTTTGCATGCTTTCATTTTCCTTTTCGAGTTCTGCTTTTTTTTTGTTGCATTATCGGGATTGGTTTGTATCGTTGTCGTATTTCTTGTTGTACTGAGTCATGGTTTTGTCAATCTGTTTACATATTTCACAAAACATATCATCAAGTAACAGCCCGTTTGTGGGCGAATACTAGCAAAGTGGCCGTGTAGTAGATGTAAAAGCTCCTAATGACTGCATTTCTGTTTTTTTGGTAATAGTAGAAAAAATAGGCCAAGCTGGTCGTTTAAAGCGAGTACGTTAGTTTGTTGTTTATTATTCAGAGTCACTAGTATCACTTGCAGCGGGCTTTCGGTTGTTTTTCGTGTTGTTTTGCGGCTACGAGCTGTTCCTGTTTACCTTGCAGAGCTCTTTGCTTTTGGTTTGGAGTTTTTCTTGGGAATCATGGACTTGGCACTGGCTCTACGTAAGAGAGTACGTGCTTAATTACACCGTAATTATGTGTTGGAATGTTGTTGACACTGCACTTGTGAGCACAGTTTTTATTATTGTTCAGGATGTTTTTTAACTTATTATTTGCAAAACACTATACACTACTGTTGCTCTACAGGATGCAAAATGTCTTTAATAGATTGTATTTTTTTGTAAAATGTTTTAATTTTAAATAGTTAATTTTAGTCCTTGTAAAGTAATGGTACACTGTGTGAATTAGTTCACTGAGGCTGATTATTAGAAATAATTTCCTGGTCGGAATGATGTAAAAATGAGTTTAGTTGTTAAAAACTTTACCTCTATAATATCACAAATTTGTGGCCGTAAAGTTCAGTTTAGGATCTAGAACAGAGCTCTGTTTATTCTTATTATATTTTACAATATTCAAAAAATATAATAAAAACATGAAACTGTTTAAATAAAGTAACCTACTTTTTAGATTTTCTTTGATTGATAGTTGTGAGTAAGCTGAATAGAATTTGGGTATTGTGAAATATAATATAGTATGTTTGTCAGTTATGAGTTTTATGTGTTCCTCGAATAAAATAATAGTAAGTATCGTAAACGGGTTTTCAATTTGTATTTTTATTAAAACAGAAAGATCTAATATATGTTAGAGTATTAGCTGAAAGTTTGGTGCGATAATAATTGGAATAATGCAACGGCTGATTATATAGGCTGATGAAATAAGCTGATGATAAAGGATGATGATGAGCGTTTTTTATATCTAAGTCTGAATAAAAAATTATGACGGTTTTAGGAACCTCATGGACTACGTCCGCTATATGACAAAGCTAATAAAATAAAATTAAGTATTGGTAATAACATTGAAGATAAAATGATTGTAGATGTAAACAGAAATTATTTAAAAAAAGAAAAACAAATTTGTTAAAAAATGTTTTAAGAATTAAACCCAATGCTTTTATAGCAAAATTTGCAATAGAAATGCCTACTGGTAATGTTATAGATTTTACTACAAGTAATTGAATCGGTTAGCAATTAGGATTTGCATCTAAGCAGTTAACGCAAGGTATATATTTTTAGGATACCACTGTTGATATTAACCCTGTCAGCTTAGTACTTGCACATTGTGATTAAGTTTCTGGTAGTGGTATTAATGGTTAATCATCTCGTTTGATTTATTACTTTACACCAAAAGTACCACCAAGTTATAACATTATAATCGAAATCACATAATCTGTACTTAATTCTGTAAATCAGACAAACATCAATAAAATAAATGTATGGCTAACAGATGATGATCTGAATTCTAATAATTTTAGAATTAAGAAGATAAAAATTATCTTACCTTTACGGTACTAATAAATGGAAGCAACAACAGAATATATAAAACATTTTAAAGACTATAGCCAAACAAAAGTTATAATAAAGGATAAAATAAATATTTCTCTTCCGTAGGAAAAAACATTACAACAGTTAAATAAATATTATAAAAATCAAAAACAATTCACAACTGTGTTGCTCTTAGGTCTACGGTCGTTGTTTTCCTCTAATAAATAAATACACAAAAAGCGATTAAATTTGTTTTAGATCTTTAACATTGAATAACAAGCAGTGATGCAATAAATAGTTGTGGATTCAAGGACTATTCACCACAAGAAAGTTTTCACTTAAACGGATTTGTTCTAATTACAATTTGCGTTGATAACGTAGATAATGTATTTCTATTAAAAAATAATTTTGTTTGTTTCTATTTGATAAGGTAACTTTAAAATTTGATAGTGATACAATTAAAAAGTACACTAATGTAGGACACACTAGTTTAATTTAAACGTTGGTAATGATGGATTTAGTTCAAATAGAGGTCATAGTGAGTGTTGGTCTCTAGATGACGACAAGTATTTAGCAACAACTCATAAAAACCTAGCAATTTTTAAAAGGCATGATTTATTATTTAAAAGTTATACAAATACTTAACAAATAAAGTTAACGCTAAGTTTCTAATTCCATTTTTACATGTTTTTAGGATCCGCAGTAAAATATTATTAAAAGTAAGAGATTCTGTTTATATACATAAAGTATTTGATGAAAATGCTATATTTAAAACAAGTTTACAAACTAGTAGTACTGATGATGTTCGTAATAACTTAATTAATATTTTTCTTTGAAAATGAGAAATCCGTTTACGGAATTTTTAGAAATTAAATGTACAATATCTGGTTATCTTGTATCACAACCACAGACCCCTTATAAATGTACAATGAAACAAGTTGAACAATTTTCAGTGTCACCTGATATGATATTAAATCGTAATTCAACCACTATTTTTGTTCTTGAAAACAGATTAGGATTTGTTGTTGATTTTTAATCTAAAAAGTGTTCTTTAAAATGCAAATATATAAAAAAACAACTGCCATATGCTTATGCGGTGTTTATGGTCAGACAGTTGTTAATAAAATGAACGTAAGTAAATCACAAAGAGAGAAATAAAACTTCATTAAAATAAACTTGACTTATTCCTCCAACGAGGAAAGCCTAAAGGACTCAGTATACGTTACATAATTTTGCTATTTATAAATTATTTCTGTTATATAATAATAAAATTCAAAAATTAGTCAATTGGCAGAGAAGAATATAAATGATGCACGCATATTTAAACTGATTTCTTCAAAACGGAAATCACTACGTCTTCAATCAACGTGAAAAGTAGACACTAGGTTTTCATAAAGTCTATTAAAAATTTGAAAATTTTTCCACGTGCTCCAATATACAATCAAAATACTTGAACTTCCGTAAGGCCTAGTTTCTGTTTAAAGTACGGGATGCATGGGTCATATATGGCTGTTTTCTCTTGATTTACAGCCTCAGAATGATTTATGTCATTTCGCTTTATACGAACTGTAGGATCGAATATAATTGCTCTCTTCGTTGCTGAATTCTACGCAATGATATCCACACGTATTAAACCGTCTCCAGTACATTCAACTTCCTGAAGTACTTTCCACCCTAAACACTTGCAATAACCAAACCATAACCCAAGCCTAACATAAACTAACTAACATGGGCTTTAGGCCCCTTAAGGCTGCCTGGCTGCTGCTTAACCTAACTTAACCTATAACAACTACAGTTACAACCACATTTGCTCAAGGAATTTTAATTTTTGCTACAACAGCAATTACATTATACAGTTAGAATTAAATAACAGTCTGTTTAATAAAACAATCGCCAAGGTTGTTGATGAGGAAGCACTTTTGTAATATAAAGAGATTTTATACATATTGAATGTTTAATGTGATTTGGGCGTTCGTTTTTATTAAACCTTACACACTAAAATTAATTTTGTATCAAAATTTACAAATTTTTGTCTGAGTATTTTATGAATGTTAAAAAATTTTTATATCAAGATTTATTATACTATCACCTAGCCTCTTACAACTAGGGCATTCAATTTCATTGTCTGTATTTTTGTGCCCTTTACTATTAAAATTATTACTTTTACATGTATTGTGTATTAGATGAGTAACACATTTTTTATTATCTACATAAAGATATTTATTAAAGAATCCTTACAGACTTTACACTTTTGAGGTGAATCGTCATCAATTTTCATTGGTTAGTTTGATCGTATTGATAATCTTGAAATTAATGGTGATCTTGATCTTGAACGTGTTGGTGGTCTAAATCTGAAACACAGTTGCGGAGACCAGGACTTATTGTTTAAACTTTAGGAGTAGCCATTCAAAAGAGCGTCATAAAAGACACCATGAAACAATTTTAATATAATTCATTAATACCTGTGACGAATTAGTTCCTGCAAAATAACAAGATTGGAATTTTAAATACTATTGCTAAACGTATGTAAAGAGGTGAAGCAATAATATATAAAGCTGATATGTGCTTATTCAATAACGTTTAGTAATCACTAAGTTGTATAAAATTAAAGTAACCAAATAAATGTAAAGTAAATAAAATTTATTTTGAAAACCGCAATATTTAAATAATAATAATGCTAACAATTTATCCATTTAGTCGATTTAACCAAAGTTCATTCAACTTGACTCAACCAGTTACAGTGGGTGAGGATAAAGGAGGCACCCGCATCATTTTTGTCTCGGTCAATTACCCTTTCACTTATCCCCGTCCCCTCCTTTAAAGTTTTGGAGTCCCATTCCCAAGGTCCCTACAGTAAGTAGTGGTCACTAAGGAGCACCGAAGGAGATTTTTGTTTACAATTAACCATCCAGTAAAGTTTGTTGTACAACACTGAGCTGTAAACGATTAGCAGTGGCCAAGGATCAAAGGATCAAAGCAATTATTAAGTCCTATTCAATTAGAATTAGCAATAATTAAGTAAAACAGATTTAAAGTAATTAAATTGACCTTATTTGGAATTTTTATAATAATATTTGAAACTAATGATACTCGTATGTAAATAAGTAAAGCAACAATACATATAGCTTATACGTGCTTATTTAATTACTAGCGCCAATAATTTTAATACGTAAAGTTAACCTAATTAAAAGTATTGTATAATTTATTTTAGATTAACCTATTTTTTGTTTATCTTTATTCATGCTCTGCTTATTTTATTTATTTTTAATCATTAGTGGATCTTTTTAAAATTGGTGAATTTGTGTTGTTCAATTATAATTTTGTTTAATTTATATATACATATTATGTTTATTATGAGAAATCTTTTTTGTAAATGAACTCAATTGTGTTTTTTAAGTTTAAATTTGCTGTTTGTGTAATATAAATTTTTAATATATTACCGCTTTAACTATAATTAGTTAGTTTAGAAAAAACTCTATTAGTGGTGTTTCGGATAGTTTTATAATTGTAATGGCTGGTGTCTTAATTAACCTAGTGTGATAGGTGTCTTCAGAAAAGTAACTGTCTGTTGTCTTCAAAAACGAAGCAGAAGGAGTAGTATGCAAATATTTTTGCTCCAAAATATTTAATTTTTACGCCGCAACTGTAAAAGTAAACTAAAATAAATATATTATACACACTTGGAAAACCTTTAAAAACTGCACAAATTAGGTAACTCTACAAAAACTGCACTTTAATACTTACGTAGTAACAGACGCAGCAGCTGTAGTATGTAGGCAATTTGACTTCGAAAAATTGAAACTTAGCTTGCCAGACTGTGAAAATAAAAGAATAAAAAATAAAAACTAACACTTTAAAACACTTAAAAAACTGCACAAATAGGGTAACATTACAAAAACGCGACTTAAATACTTACCATGAAACAGACGCTGTAGCGACTGTAGTCGTTGTACGTAGGCAATTTGAGTTCGAAAAATTCAAACTTGACATGCTAGACTTTAAAAAATTACAACTTTAAAACTTATTACTAATTAGTAATTATATACTTTTTAAAGCTCTTTAAAAACTGCACCAATAAAGTATTATTACAAAATGTTTATTGAAAAACTTACAAGGTCACAGAGAAATCCGCAGTTGGGTGTCACTTAAAGTATACGTTTGTATTGTAATAAATAACATGTATATTCAACGTGTAACTTTTAAGAGTTTAAATTCAATCACTACTACAAGGCAGGTATTGAGACACTAGCATCTTCAAAGTTAATAAGAAACTAAACTAGTATTCCTTTTGTGATAAGAACTTTTTCTAAGAATGATGACGTTATAGGCATTTAAGTTTAGTTTTGTTAGAGGACTAAATCTTTTATTCATAAGTACTATACCAATGCTGTTCAAAATTTTAAAAATAGGTCAACATTTTTATCAAACAAACCTCATTTTGCCTCAAAATATAGGTCTTTAAATCCGCTTAAAAGTATTAAAAAACCTTAAAGTTACCTTTAGATTACCTTTAGCACACCTGCACAACTATGCATATATTTTATCATAGGTTTATTTAGTTGTTTGGCGCCTAATTTTAAAATCTAACGTGTGAATGGTTGCAAATTGGATAGTTTGTTGTAAAATAAATACAATTCGGTATTTATTGGTTTTTTAGGTTTTTCAGATAATCTTGGTTTTTAATTCATTATTCAAACGCGATACGGACACTATTAAAATCTATAGGGTCTATAACAGTTGAAAGGCTATACAAATGGCGTGTTTTTGATATGATTCACATGGTTTTAAACTAAAGTACGTTAAACACCTACTTATACTATTTTTTAAGTCATTCAAGCATTTTAGTACAACAAATCGGCAAATAAATGTCATGCATTTCCATTTTGTAAGAAATAATTTATAAATGAAAAATAATTTGAAGTACGTGTATCTCTGTAATCACGGAGGGCAGTTATAACTATCCCATCCTAACCAAAGGTGTACAAACATACGACGTGTCTTAAAAGGCTCAGTTGATATGTAGCCGTTGTAGTCGTTAGGTGTATTGGGAAAAAGAATCCGGTTGCGGCGCAATCAATTATGACAGTTTCATGTTTGTCTACTTGTGCTTGCATGAATAACATGGCTTAATTAAAACAATTGCAACACTTAATAAGCTTAATGAAGCAGGCAGTGCAAGAAGACAAGAATTAGTTGTAGGTTATTGGTGGCTATGTGAATGTCCAATAGAGTATTACCTGTAGATTTAAAAATGATAGTGTTGTTAATAGATACAAGTACTCCAGATTCTAGGTGCAGAGATAATAGATTTACTTTCATTGCGTGTTCGCTTGTTGAGGTTCCACCAAGTCAATAATACATATGACACCGCTAGTGTCAATGAATTAGATTATTGCTGCCTAAGCAGTTTGATTCAATGGATCAAGCATCATATGCTATTTCGCCAATTCTGTTCATGCTAGCTTCACGTCGCTTGTTGCAAGGCAGTAAGGATGACTGAAAATTTATGACGCGGGTCCACAAGCTTAAGTAATACAAATAGAGTAAATCATATAAGATAGCTCACAGAAATGCTAATTATCGTATTTGTCAATTCTCGGCTTGACTTAGATTGAATGGCATATGAGCGTTTGCGTGACTTTTGAACGTATACATATATTTAAATATAGCAATATACCATAGTTATCATAGGTAGCAATGTTATTGTCACCAAGAAAGGGAGCACATAAAATTGCAAGAACGCCTAATAGTATGTAACGACCAGGAGCTGACGTTGTTGGTGGGCTGATAGCTGAATTTAACGGGTTTCATGTTGGATCCCATGGGATGATGAGTTGACTGTGTATGTCAGATACTGTTTAACTTATCTTTAACAGAGAAGTCATAATCCAAATCTATAAAGATGGAATCCTCATTGGTGCTCGTAAAGTATGTATTTTATAACCAACGTTGTGTTAATGGATGTCTGCTTTTTCTTTTTCTAAAGGTAATTTTGCTACTTTGGTAATTAGTAGAGTAAATTTCTTGCTGGTTTTAAACATTGCTTCTTTTTTAACCTTATATGGCTTATCAGTTTCCATGGTTATGACTTGAACAAGTCCGTCCTTGCCTGGCTTTGTATCCTTGACACGACCAAGTATCTATTTCAAAGGTATGGAAAGGTCGTCAAAAATGACTCTTAGGTCACCCACAATTACGTTGGGAAAACGAGTGTCCCATTTCTGACGATGTTGTAATGATGCTATGAATGCTTCTCTCCAAATTGACCACATTTATTGTTTTCGTTTTTGAATGAGTTTGATTTGTTTTAAACTGCTTGGCCGTAAGTCCCCCATGTCCCCCCAGTCTTCTAAATCGTTAAACATAGCGTTTAGTCGTCTAGAGGTAACTAAAGCCTCAATAAATGTTATTATTGTTTCAAATTCTTTGTGTATGTATGAATCATGATTGGAAATTTTATTTTAAACTGTTTTAACTACTTCAAACATGATTTCCCAGACTCCACCCATATGTAGAGCTATAGGTTGTTTTAAATGCTATTGGATTCTGTCTAAATCCATGTCAGGCAATATTCTTTCCGAGTATTCTTGTAGTCGAGCTACTTCATTTGCTGTGGCTGTAAGGACATTGTCTACGCCAGTGAAAGTACAGTTGTCACTGCAGATGTCGGACGGGTGTCCGTAAATTGAAATAAATCGGCGGAACACAAGTGAATTGTTTTCAGTAGTTATGTGGGACACTAGTTTCTAATAAATGGCTCAACTGGCCGTACATGTAAAAAGGAATAACCATGTTTTAAATTTAGCAAGTCTACGGCTAGAAAAATTGCGAATAAAATAAAGTCCGCATAGGTCCACTTCTGTGTACAGAAATGGTTTGGATGAGATGACACGCAACGGTGGCATCAGCCTCATTAGTTGCTAGCTTGCCTTATCTTTGAATTCAAAGCACAAAATGCATTTGTTAAAGCATGATTTAATGAATTTCTTTCCGTTGGGTATATAATACTGTTGTCGCAGGTCATTATAAACAGTTTGTTTTCCAGCGTGACATAATCGAATGTGAGCATTATTATTCTTATTATTTAGGAGTTCAGCCTGATACGAGACACGCCGCCAAGCCCTTATTTATAATGGCCAATTGCAGACTCCCCCTTAAAAAGAAAGAAAAAAAAGAAATCACGAACTCCAGATCAATGAGTAAGTCTGCCCGTGGCACGCGAGAACGCCACGAGCTGACCCACTGAGGCCTGGCCTAAGAATGCTATCGATATAACACAATCCTTAACGTAGAAGTTGCTCACAAATAAAAAGGCTAGGCAAGATGTCAGGAAGTGAATCGGATTACCATTATCTTCCTTACATTATATGCACTGTGGAGAATTTAATAATCCTATCCTTCAGCCAAGACTACCCCAAGGCGTATGCTGGGTAACAAGCCCTATCAACTTACCTTAATTGATCCCTGGGATACCAAACCAATGACGCATTACCGTACAACGGTGCCGATATCTAGAGCTTGGCCATCGAACAGCTGTGAAAGCCAGTCCATTGTCTCTCATGCTCACGTCTTTCCAATTCCGCATTAGCGCAATAAACAGCAGAGACTGGGACTGATAGTATTCGCCTAGGACAAACTGCATAGCGCAATTAAAATCATTCAAAGCCTTTGCCCGTTTATCCGCCTTTAATCACCCCTGAACTTCGCGTGAGCAGAGACTTAAACCAACTCAATCTCACAACTCCTGTCAGCAAGTAAATTGAAGTACAAGTGGCAGTCCCCCTTAACACTGGATGCAAAGTAAGGCTTAGATATAGCACGCAAAAAACTTTGACTATTACTAAAAATCCTAACAGGGAGATACTACCGTTTCTTCTCCGGTAGCCAATGAGCCGCAAGAGAAACGCCAAAGATCGCACACTAAAATCAGAGGCATCAGCACCTAAAAACACGGACACAGCCAGAAGGGTAGATATCACCCCCAGGCTTTTGTCTTTAATAAGAACCCTGCAACCAGCATTGTCACCCTCTCTTGAGCCGTCGGTGTAGCACAAAACTCCCTTACAAATCAAGAGATAAATCCCTCATCCAGTCAGCACGTGACCCAATTGCCACAGTGAACCTTCGATACTCCAGTTATTTTATACCCAATTAACGGGCATCCTGAGCATAAGGACACATGTGCCCCATCACTCACAAATAGCACTGTCTGTATCCAACTCTAAAAAACGGATTAAATGTCCACAACTCCCTGGTTTTCAGCCTATGCATATATCTAATAGCCACTGCCCGGAGACAGTTGTCCAGAGGAATGAGCCGAAATAGACGAGGGCCGTCAGTGATCTTAAGACAATTGGTGCTGAGCGCAGTTCAACATTCTCACGTACGAGCTTGTTTCGAGTGCAGGAAACCAAACAACAATCGCATATTCGAACACAAGTCAAACAAGCGGTGTGTATGTCCACTTCGCAATACTCTGAGCAAGCCCCTATTTTCTCCCTACTATGCGTTTGCACCTGACCAATGTAACTTGCGCTCTGATCAGAACTGATTTTACTTGTGGCATTCACGTAAGATGCTAGTCCAAAACAACACTCTAGGTAGGTCACGCTACGCTGAACTTCCAGGCGCACACCCTTATACTAAATGACAGAATGACAGCGCCTGGTGTTCCTAGTGACAAACACTAGCACTATTTTCTTGGCATTCAGGCTAAGTCCAACTACCACACACTAGTCACTGATGATATCATGACCACAAGTGATCCGACGACGGAGTGTATCTCGCACTATACCGCCTTAAAGCAACCCGGTATCATCCGCATACCCTTGCGACAGAGTAGACGACGCTGTCTGCTGTAGCCTAGTAAACATATCATTCATAACGCAAATCCACAAAAGAGGATATAACCCGACCCTGTGGACATCCTCCTTCAACATCACGATGTCTTGAACCCCCACTGACCTCAGCCAAAGCTCGCCTATGTCTAAGGCCAAAGTCAATCCATCTTTTTAACAAAGAGCATACACCAAACCTATCCAGTGCCACAGTGTAATGGCACTCAATAAAATATTATTAACCCTTTAATGTCGGCAAAAGCACCCAGAACCAGAACCATCTGTCTGGACTCAAAAGCCCTCTCCGAAACTACCATGTGTATTGCCGCATCCGTGGAACGACCCCTCAAGTAGGCGAACTAATGATATAACCTGAAACTGCTCTTAGGCTCGAGTGCCCTGATATGCCCATTTTTTAGTCTCTCAATGACTTTAAACAACACCTAAGCTAACTGAATAGACTTCCATTAAGAGGCCTAACAGTAGTATCTTCTTCGCGGCTTATGTATGAAGACTACATTCGCCACTCTCCAAGAAAGCGGTTTAGTGCCCAGTGCCAAGCACGCCTGGTAAAGAGCAACCAACCACTCAATAATAACAGGCGAACACCTTTGCAAAAGCACCAGTTGTATGTCATCCAACTCCGCAGACGTGAATGGCTTAAAACTGCTAACACCATCCTGCACTTTGTTCTCAGTAACAATCCCCGCACCCAGAGATCGCAACCCTTGTTCAGGTATGTAACCCTGATCACCCACACACCAGAAAAGTAATGACGCAAAAGAAAATCAAGGAACATAGACACCGTAAAACAACCAGTCTTAGTGTCCAGAATAGACCCAGGTGTCCTAGTCACATCCTCATCAAGTCTACAAAGACACTTACCAGCGTTACTAAACTCATCCACTCTACAGCAAAAATCAGTCCAAGACTTCCTTTTTGCACTTTGAACAACAGAAATATAGGATTCACAAGCTGCCTTATACTCAACCCAGAGGACAGGGTCTTGACGATAACAACAAGTCTCTTATACAAATTACTGTCCTTATTACGGAGAGCCGTGAGCTTGATCGTCCACTAGGTCAAGACCCTGTCCCTACGCTTTAGCGCCCGCATTGGACATACATCATTCAGGGGTCCATCAGAGCATTGTTAATAGCCAAAGCTTGAGCATCGACACAATGCGGCACAGCTGACTATCACACAATAGCTGAACTCGCTCCTAAACGCATGTCATGTGCCTTGTTCAGTCTACCTGCCTTATACTTCTGCAACAAATCACATTTGGCAGACCAACCGAGACAGAACCAGATTTATTTGTGATCTGACGCCGATTCTTCATTAGTCACAGTCTATTTCTTTGCTATTCATTGCTCGGCCAAACTGTTTGCCAGAGTAATATCAGTGTGAGAATTTATTAGCACGGCACGTATGGTAATAAATATTATTGCTTAGAATGAAGATAATATGTTTAGTATCAAATGGTAGATCGGCATTTTGAAGTCTTCCTGTGGCGAACAGTCACTGGTAAATTTTTGTGGATTATTTGCTAAGCGTAAGTTGTTTGCTGTATTCCGGATAACAAATAAAAACCCGGCTGCTTTTATTTCTACAGGCTAGTATTTTCGTGTCTCTGCGATCAGAAGCTGGCCGTAGAATGTGTGCGTCTAAATAATGTGATGACTGCTACGGTGTGTTTACAGGAGTAGATGTCGGCGATTCGATTAAGTAATGGTAATTAAAGTGTGTGTATTGTCATGACTGGAGGCCAGGGCCGGGATGACAAGTGGCTTAGATGGTCCACCAAACCAGGGCCTTGCCCTGTTTAACTAACAAAATAGAGGTGCAAAAACGTATACAAACTACAAACAGTGAGAACTGTAACTAGGAGCTAGACCAGGGCCACGCTACATGTTGCGCCGGATCTGCCAGAGGCTAGGGCTGTTTCTCGTCTATATTGCCAGTCATGTGTGATTCAAATTGAGGGGCCAAGTAAGTGGAGTGTAAGAGTCAGGCTGAACCATTTACCATAAATTGTGATGGATTAATTTGGAGAGTTTGGGGCCGCGGCTAGCGGCGTCAGCACTATTTGCCTCGCTCTTGATGTGGTTCCACTTCAAACTCTTGGAACAATCGTGAATTTGTGTAATTTGATTGGCCACAAAAGTTTTGATAAATTTCACGCGGTCTTGTTGTGATGTGTCAGGCGAATAAGTAGAGCGCACCCAAGTAGTTTGAGCTGAGGTATAGTCACTTTTTTTTGAGGTGAGACTCGAGACTTGAATATAACAAGTCAGTTAAATATTACTCGACACAACGCAAGTATAGACAAGCTACGTACTATTTTTCGGATGCGTCGAAAAATCCATGTATTTTACATTGACTGCTTTTTTCAAATTGCAGGGATCGTTTAATTGATATTCTTTCAAGTTCTGGTAGTGCAGTAGCGTATTCCATTCATATTGCTAGGATGTGGGGAGGTAAAGATTGATCCAAATCAAACGGTTCAGACCAAATGTCTTGCATAAATATTTTGGCGGTGACTATAGTTTGTGCAACAAACCCGACAGTGTCAAAGATTTAGGAGACGTCAGACAGTATAAAACGTTTATTAGAAGGTTTGGAAAACGTAATATGGACACGAGATGAGGTCAGTCGCAGGATTCCAAACTAAATCTAGCGTTCTATCAGTTTTAGTTTTATCGAAGCTAAGCGGAGTTTTGGTTTTCCGGGAATTACTTCTTCAACATTAGAACTCTATTTTTGAAGGCAAAATTGCGTTTTTTGTAGCATAAAAATGAGTTAATCTTTTGTATTCAATGCGGTAGGTACATTGTCTACACTACTCATAAAGTCGTCCACGTAGAATTAATTAATTCTGCATCTTTGTATTTGGCTTTTTCGGTGTCGGCTAAATGCTGTAGCACCCGAAACGCATGGTACGGAACCAAAATTATTTATTTTTTGTGTGCGTATTTGCCCTTTTTATAGCTCGCATGTCTGCTTAGAGAGCTATAGGTCAGAGGCGGAACTTAAGTAACTGATCTATGAGTTTAATTTAAATAATAAGGTCTGCCACTAAAATGTTAAGTAAAATTCGATGAGATGTTTTGGCTGATGAGTCAAAAATAAACAAAAACTTCGTAGTCTTGCAAGAGTCTTAAGTGACGTGACGGTGAGGCATCATGTAGAATGGTTGACGTTCAATTAGTGGTCCTTCAACACTAGTTGATTGAACTAGTTGGCCTATACCAATATATTCTTGTAGTTGCTTATTGTATCCTATATGAATGTCAGGACGTGCTAATAAACGTCTTTCCGTTGAGTAGCAGCAGGAAATTGCGAGGTTGAATGAAATTTCAAGAGAGGCATGTCGTTTGAAAAACGGCCAACGTACTTTGTCAGATCCGTTTCAGTAGTCTGACGTGTATATTGAAGTAATTTTCCATATACTGCTCGTCGGGTGTTAGTCATTTTCTTAAAGAACATTTTTCAACTGTCAAAAACGTTCTAAATTGAAACCCTCAGAGCGCACCATATTTATGCGGGATACATAATTTAAAAGAGTATAAACCTAACCAAACAATATGTACCCTAAATAAGTTTCAAATGGACTAGGGCTATGGTATTTGCTTAGAATTTTACAAGTGCCGGAATTAAAAATTTTATTGACGGCGGCTACGCCTAATATTATTTTAATTCGACCTGAAATGTGAAATTAAGGGTCCGCCAGTGGCAAGGATCGCAGATTTTTCCATTAATGGATTTTATTGTAGTCAGCTGAAAGATTATTAGTAGAAGTGTGTGTGGGGAATTCGCTATATTGATAAGCTTAAAACCTTCCAAACTATATTTCTACGACGTCTCACTGGCTCATCAAATTCAACACCAGGATACTACCTCCGACTTGAGACGGGAATGCCTAACATTAAACTGCAGTTATTTAAAGCAGTGCTCAGATTTCTTGACAAGATCCTCAATTTAAAAGACAGCAGCATCACCAAGAGCTGCTACGAGGAAATAATGACAATCAAAGCCTTTGATTTCCGCTACAATTGGAAGCTAAGGTAGAAAAGATCTTTGCTGACGCATCCCTAGAAGAAGTCCTTCAAAATTTATACAAGTACATAAAAAAGCATACAGGAGAGATACTAGAAAAGTACCGACTTTACTGCATTAACGAAGATGTCCAGAGAATGAAAAGCGGTAGTACATTAAGGCACTACGCCTATCTGAAGACACATGCCTTAAGATCCGAATACTTTGGAATGAATCTTGCCTGGAATACGGTGAAACTTGTACTGAACCTGAGAACTGGTCTTCCCAGAATCGCTCTCAGAGGTAAAACTACTAACCTCAACGGTATGAGGAAGATATGGAAGCAAGCTTATACTTCTGACTGTGAGCTATGTGGAAGAGAGACAGAAGATGTCTTTCATGTTATGCTCAAATGTCCTTATTACAGATCACCTAGAACAAAATTCCTTAAAACACTGAGCGGAGCCAGACCGACAAGGGAAAACCTCATACATGAAATCTTAAGCTGCTACCCAGATGCAAACGGCTTCGAACAACTCTTTAACTTTTGGGACGAAGCCTTAAGGACCAGGAAATTCTACTACAGATGTATTGAAGATAAATAAACCCTCCTGACACCCCCGTGTCCCCCTACACTGTATACAATAAATGAATTCTATTTATATTACACCACTCTCTTTAATATTTTCTTTTTGCAATGCTTGTTTAATTCTTAGATTAACATACTTAAAGATCGTTAACCATGACCCATTAAAGGCTTAATTCGTGACATGTAATAATTTAAAATTCCCACTATGCTTTCCTTACAGGCTCAACATAACAAAATCCAAGATAGACTAAACGCATACTTATACAGACATACTTTATACCCAATTTATATTTATATATTATTTAA
>JAQFZE010001514.1:0-17638 GCA_034695245.1 Dicyrtomina saundersi | reverse complement strand
AAAATAATACTATGTGGATGCGGACTTTTCAAAAAATAGTCAGTATAGTATAGTATAGTATAGTATAGTATAGTATAGTATAGTATAGTATAGTATACAGAATTTATTATAAAAAATGTAAAAGCTTGCAAGTAAAAGTTTTTTGTTTGTATAAATTTCACAGTCGAATACATTGGAGCTTACTTATGCTAGTTAGTTAGTTGGTTTGGTCTACTGGTGCTGCGCATTTTAAATCAATCACACTTTCTTAATCTAAATTCGGTCCACATATTTATATGAATATACACACAGCACAGCAACACTACATGTACGAGTTTCCTATACGATAATATTTTATATATATATCTAACTTTACTTTCCGCCAAGAAAAACTGATAAGCTAAAAGCAATAATGTTGTGTGTGAGAAGCAAGCAAGGGGAAAAGAAATCCTCTATAGCATGTCACAAACGGCGATAAAAGGTAAAAAGGTGATTTTAATTAGTGTGCAGACACGAAGAATAAATTTATAGAACGTAAAAATCTTGCGGAAAAGCTCTCATACATCTCTGTACATTTAGGTTTATATGTATAGACCAGACCTTCCTATCTCCACAGCTGATAGCATCTTTTTTTCTGTACGCTGTATGTCCATTTAAAATACGTGCAGGACTAACTGCGAGTGAGTGTACAAGAGGAAAATTTCAATGGGAAATGTGAAATTTCAGCTCTCCCTTTCCATTTACCCCTTTAAAAATTAAAACCTAAACTCCACCTGCACGGAAACATTTCTCAAAACGACTGTGGTAGTAAACAAAAATACTCACAAATAATAATTACAATAATTATATAGATATACCCACATTATTAATTATACACTCTTTGACTCCTGAGCACTGCGAACACATGGAAGTTATTACTAACCTACATCAAGCTTTGGTTTTAGTTCTGGTCTTCTATATATTATCTTCTGCATTTAGTATATAGTAGTTCGTTATTGTTTTTTTTTTGCATTGGATATAATATACCTACATTCAAGTCCAAGCTCTATATATTGTTGCTAAAGTTGAACGAAAACCGACCTAGCTTCATCTTTCAACAATTGATGGTTACAAATTACATCAAGAGAAATATCATATCTGTGTAAGTAGTTAGTTGGCACTATATATCTTTGAATTTGTTTGCAAATTACATACTACTTGCAAAAATATTTAACGCATATTTTCATCATTTCAAATCATTATATTGGATTCCGGCAAAATTTTGACGGCCGGTCTAGCCAGCTTATTTGCTTTCACGTCTCTCGTCTATCAGTAGTCTGCCGCTGTCTGATCACCTTATATGATTTCCAATTCCAAAGTCAAATCAAGTCTGTGCATATGTCCATAATGATAATGATAAACATTATCATAATCAATGATCACAAGACCCAATGGACGAATCTCACAATTAGGCTATAGGCATATTATGAGGTAGACACATATCCTTACTACTACACGCTATATACGGTTCAATCCAAAGTCAAGTCACTCTCAAGAATCAAATCAAGAAAGTCCGAGTTAAAGACTAAGAAGCAGCTGCTCACTATGTGCACTGTAGATAATAATAAAAATAATCATAATGATCCGCATAAACAATCCAAATCAAACGTCCTTCTAATTGTACAATACACACAAACAAAAACGACAATAGGTATTTGTTATTTGTTCCTAGGCACTGCTACATGTACTACTACACAGTGAGGAATTCTCTTCTTGATAAATATACCGCAGTCCTCGTCCCTCATCCCAAAGTCCTATAATCTCTAAGGATCGTGAGATTCAGGGTAAAACAGTCATAATAATTATTATTCACCGTACAGGTACATACATTCAGCTAATAAATACAGAGACAGACTCATCAGAACAAGCATTAATTATCATCCAATCATAATCGAAAGCTATACATATGCAACTATATAAAATGTAAAGTCAAGTTAAAATCTAAAACCCACAAGCTACTAAAACTATGCTCAGATATAAATATGTGAGGTTACTGCAATTATAATTATATAGCTATATAATTACCTCCATTATATGGCTATACGTCCTTCATATGCACAATAAACCTAAGATAATGATACCACTATTAAGGATTTTTGAGCACAATGAATACTTTCGGATTTATATCCATAACTAATAGGGATATTTTATGTATCTACATGGTGCATGCTACATCCTAATGAGGTGCAATGTTTGGGCTGCGTGCAAGTATGTAAGTAGTAGATGTATAAACGTTGAAATTAGAAGAAGCTAATAATAATACTAAGCCAAACTAATGTTACTTTACTAGTAAGCATTATTTCTATTTTACAATAAAATTATTTTCTGCGCCAGTATCCATTTTATCCTTTTTAACTTTAATGTCTAACTATAGTATCTATAATATGTACTTATAAATATATTATGTATAATAATAAAATAATATTCCTACTTTTTCGTTAGAACGCTCCTCACGCTGATGGTTCTGGTTGGTTTGGTCTATAGTGAGTCATGACACAACTATAAGAGAATATCTTTCCGTTGCCGTTTTCCGCTTGCCGTTGTTAAATTAGCTGGCTCTGGCTCTGGTTAGTTGAGACAACATTATACATTATACATAGTGAGATAGAAGCACTATAAGCCCATTCTGATCTGTGTGTTAGATAGGATAGAAGGCGAGATGTATTCCATAGATAATTTTAGCATTGCTAACTTACTTTTATTATTATGTATACTATCTCATGGGATAGGATGATACGAATGCTGCTGATATACTCACAACTGACTATTATGGGAGTGTATGAGTCTATAGAGAGTCCAGTCCGACAATAATACACATTTTTCTGTACCTTACCTCTATACTACCTACCATTTATAATAGTGTGCTTTTTTTGTACACATCCGTACATATGTTAAATCCGGTATGGCGAGAATTTCCTGTATTTCATCCCCCTTCTTCTTGTTTTATTTTTTAAACATTTACCACTCACTCAGTTTAGCCCTCTTATCTATGTACATTATTGTACCAGCATTATCCCTACATACATCTATAATATGCACGTGCAACATATTGAATTGTGAAGTGCAAAATCCTTTAAGTGCTTATATAGCAACTTACTATAACTATACTAACGACTCCATTGGTTCTGATTGTGAAATCAAAATAGAATCTCGAATTCGAATTTGAAAATGCGAGATTTTGACAGTGCAGCTTAGTGCAGTATACATACTGTAGAAGTAGAGAAACCTGTTGCTTCTCGTCGCTCCATCCATCCAGGTAGGTAGGTATGTAGGTAGGTGCATTCAACTAAATTCCCACTAAATATAATAATAATTTTTATGCACTAATCTCCCTCTCTCTCTCTCTCTTTCTCTATTTTGTGTTAAGCTACTCCGAGTTGTCCTCAAGAAAATTCTCACTCTTTCCTTTACTTGGCTCTTTTTTGGCTTGAAAGTTTCAATGTAAATTATATTATACCTGTCCGAACATAATATAATAAGCTGAGCTCAACTAAAGACTTTATTGTATTTAAAAAAATTTAACTGTGCGAATCTCATGAGGAACGATCGCATACATATAAGACATCATGACAAGGCAGCAGGACAAAATGAAGACACTGTAATTATATTATATGTATATACTAATACACATCATGTTATAAAACATTCCATTTACAGAATCACGCACACACACACACACACACAGGTTCTTATTTCGAAGGCGAGAGATAATACCTTCTTTTGACTCTCGAACCTTTAAGACACCGAACAATAACAATAACAAGTGTAGATGAAGGACTACGTCTGGTTGGTGCTGGTGGATACACACACATACACACACACACACACAATATTACAATTTAATCTCATGGCTTAAAATGTAAAGTCTTTTTGTTCATTGTAGTTAAGGCTCTTGCTATTAAATTGCCTTCCAGCCAACCATTTCGTCCAATTGGAATTGGGATAGGGATTAGAATTGGGGCTCAAAAAATAGCATTGTGCATACATATGGGGGGAAGGTACAGAAATACGAAGATTTTACGACTGCAATTTCACATTCACGCTCATTCAAATTATGTCCCGTCCTCGTTCCTTGTTTTAACTGTCTTCTGTCTATGTCTCCTTCTCCTTCTTTTGGCATCCACACGACTCTGTATAGCTCTCATATTACGGCTACATATTAGACTGAAAATAAGTAATATATATTTGTCTAATTCCACCACTGTTATGTACGAACCGAAACCGAAACGGACTCAAACATACCTGGCAGTCAGAAGGGAACGACCAAACAATGAGAGTCTTGGAGCTAATCGCAGATCGTGGATCGCAGTAGCAGAGAGTCTAGTAGAATATTCTCTCAACTGTCTGTATTATGTCGTATGCAAGACAGACTTTTCAGATGCAGTTGTTGTTGTCAGTGTACAAATTGCATCTGCATTTTTCTTTTTAAATTTTATTTTTTTTTTAAATCTACTAAATTTTATTTATGCACTTTGAATTGAAGTGCACGAGATAATATATCCCACTAGCTCCATGTCCTTTACACCTTTAAAACACGCGATATTTATAATTTTATAAGCATTTGTATGACAATATATTTTTAAATGGGGTGGAAGAAGGAATATCTGTATATTTGTCTATTTGCAGCTCTGAAAAAAGAATGATTAAGCTACTTCTTGCACCGTTCCAAAACAAAAAATGTCTAAATGACATAATACAGTTTAGGGCATCTTATGCGCTATTATGTGCATATATATGTTACCAGCTACCATAAAGATGTTGCCAGTACCAGTGGCAGTACCAGTTAAGTTCCAACTCGTCATGGCAGCATAATTTACATATATAATTTTGCTCTGCCACGCTCAAAAATGAATAATGTTCTTATATACGTATATTTCTGTAGCTCACTCAGTCAAGTATGAACTATGAATTATGATTTTTTTTCGAAGCAACTTATTATACAGATTCCAAGTCCAAGTCCAAGTCCAGCCGGCTCCCGAGGTGTCTCGTTCCTTCTCAATGGATTAGGGAAAGGACAGAAATCTAAAAAGAAGAAGAAAGGTGTATTAACTTGTAAGTATGACTTGGAGGCATCGTAAAAAAATTCCTAAAGCTGAATTCATAATTCATAATAATATTCCTTATTGCATCCTTTTAGCTCCTTAAATCGATTTGGATTTTTCTTTTTCAAACTCCAACTATGCACTATTACTTGCATTTCCATTTCCATATTATTCTTTCACATATCCTCAGGAACATCTTTACCATCCCTACTTTTTTTTATACCAGTAGTAGTGGCTCAGTAAAATATAATGCACATCTGGAATGTCAAAAAAATGTAAAGTATATAGCCATACTATAATATCTAAAGTACCTACTTATAGTGCCTATACAAGACGAAGCCAAAGCCAAAAAGGAAGGCTGCAGCAAACCACTCATAAAAATGTATTTTACTTACAGCATCATTATTATTATTATTATTACTACTACTGCTATATGTATAATTATATTACCATTAACTATTATTACCATTGAATTGAAGACTGACAATGAGACTTTTAAACGTTTAAAAGAGAGGAGCATGGTATTATGTGGCTAGCCAACATAACGTGAGTCCTGGTGCGACTGCCCGTGTTGTTTTTAAATTTTATTGCACTATCATTTTAATTATTGGCAAACTTCCTCTATAGCCACGCAGTCCAGTGTCAGTGTCTGAGTCTGTCTGCCAGTCACAAGTCAAAAATCTCATCACGATCACGATCCGTACGGACGACGGCTGCAGTGCAATGTGTACAGTCCCACGACCGTCTCTTGACATGCATCATCCCACCAAATAAACCAGAGTGTAGAAAAAGTAGAAATCGAATTTGAATTTTTTCAAATTCGAATCGTTTTGCATTTTAACGTCCAATTAATATGGACGACGAACGACTGTGAAGAGCGAATCAGAGATATCACTCACATTACATAGAATTAAGGCTAACAACGGGAAAAAACATTTTAATCTATGTACCTACTACCTATACAATAATTTGCATATAGTTATTGTATGTTGTGATACAAGAGATAGAAAGATAGATGCTATAATAGTGTATAGGGTTGTGCACAGTAACTATAACAGTCACAGGTACTATATCCTTATAGGCACAAACAATAGAATAGTTTCAATTGTTGTCTATATACTTTATGTAGGTATAGGTACTATATACTCGTATATTTTGTACTCACACCGAGTAGAGCAAATCTCTCTAATATAGCATATTAGCTTATAGGGTTTTTGATAGTATAGTTAATAATATGTACTAAAAGGCATGACCATACTATGGTTGACAGAATTCACTTGTCTGTCTGCTCATCCTCCCCAGCAACAATCTGTCTTCTGTCTAATGTCTGCCAGCAGCAGCAGCAGCTCTAGTCATCATCTCAATCCCAAAGATTCCTAATGCACTGGTCCTGGTCCTCTCCACTGCCGCACATCTTTCTCCACGCTACATTATCTTACACATTACAGTTTTTAACATTACATTAGATTCCACTGCACAGAACTTATAGCTAAGAAGTGCAGATGAGTGAGAAAAAACTCAGGATTTGAAGATAGATACAGAAAATATAAAATTTTCAAGTATCCATCCTGAATCTGAATTTTGATCGCTTCTGTCTACGTATAGGTAACTATAAAATACGTAGGTACACCTACGTACTAATTCATGTAAACTGTGATGGGGCTCTGTGGCTCTCTTCTAATTCGGATGATGTGAACGCTTCCTTTCATTATTTGCTACCAAGAATACAAACATGGCTATACTGCCTATACCTACATATATTCTCCGTTCAAACTACCAAAGTGTACAATTATATAGCTATATCTTTAGCACTGCACATTTGTTAGCTATTCATCTATTGTATTGTATTTTATACATTTCATGAAATCACTCCAACTCGAACTTCAAGGTAAATAGCCTCGGAAATTATTTTGCTTATATTCTAAAGCCATCTTTGGTTTCTGTACATACAAATAGTATATATATAGTATTTAACTATGTCTGTCTGTACTTCGGCATTCACACTCACCCTTACCTTGGTACATAGGTATAATTATACATAAATAAATTACTACTACTACTACATTATTATTAGAGATACTATGAAGAAATGATTGTTCGTCTTCGTATAATGCACAGAGGAGGGCTATTAACTGTATGTACGTACCAGTAGTAGTCCACGTTCTCTTGAGAAATCTTCATCTCGATTAAGACAAATCTCTATACTTAAAATTCTCCTATGCATAGCACCTGCTCCCACAAACATTTATTTAGAGCCACAGAACTTTTAGCAACTACAACAATAAAATAAAAATACACCTGCAACGCACTCTCCGGCATTGATTTTGATCCCATTTTAATTTGCATTGATGAGAGACTTGCATTTATTATTGTGTACCTAGCATGTAGGTACCTCCGTGTCTCTCATGTCTATGAGGGAAGTCATTCTCATTTTTTGCAACAACACACCTCTCTCTATCTGTATATATATATATAGCTATCTAACATTTCCTTTGTTACACGACTCTTTCTTTGTGACTAGCGGTTTATATTATTAGCACTTGGTTTAGTTTACATAGGCTAAATTTATGTATAGATATTATGAAACTTCCAGAAAAAAAAACAGCAGAAAAATAGCAGAAAAAAAAATATAGGCATACATTGTAATTTCATGGGGCTTGCTCCTAACCTCTGCCGTCCGTAGTATATACGAATACATATAAAAAAAATAATACAAAAAAAAAACAAGCTATAGTAAGTAGTCGCCTTTTGAAATAAATGCAAATGCAGCAGACAGTAACGACAAGGACTGACTGACTGATGCAACGAACGAGCGACATACGTAACGTCAAAAATACTCAGAATTGAAATACTTTAAAGGAAAATACTTACAATGAACAATAAAAGAGACTTTAGCAAAGACAAATATGTATATACTATGTAATAATTATACAAAAATACGAATACAAAATTCGGACTGAAACACATAAGGAGAACACGGGAATCCAGGTAGGTAGGTAGGTAGGTAGGTAGGTATAGGGTCATTCAATTCAAGAATAAAAATGGGAAATTTGGTAATTTTATCCGAAAAAACATGAGACTCTCAGACTGCCAAATTCAAATACGGTTCGGTTCATTCAAATTAAATTTAAATTGCTTTACGGTTCTTCAACGTCAGTCAGCCGTCAGTCAGTTCAAACACTTCATCCGCACAGTACACAGACAGTCAGATATAACAATAAATACAAAAAATTGCATTCGAATTCGAATATAATAATTACTTGTATCCGTCATCCGTAGTTTTTATACGGAAATCCTTATCTTTTTTGCTAACGTATCAATACTCACTTTAGATGTGCATCATCTATATATAGAGCTCTATCTAGAACATATATTTCCCTTGTTTCCTCTCCCCCTCTTGTACAATGTTTCACATATATGTAGGTACGCATGTAATTTATTATTATAGTGTAGAGTATACCTACCTACCTATACTACCTACAGGTATACTGATATTAGGAGAGAACAGTTGCTTTTGTGTATAGAGTTTTTTTGCGGATTGAAAAGCTAACAGCCTGAGGAGCTAAAGATTTAAAGAGTTGCAGTATATAGGGAGGAACAGCAAGAGTCATGCCACGAGGAACCAAATCAAAGCAAACCAGACCAGTACCAGTACCAGATCAGACGGACCAACGAACGAACGAACTAACAACAAACCAAAACCAAAAGCAACCCCCAGGAGTGAGAGGAGTGCATTGCAGTGGATCCGTAAAGCTTGAAAAATGTAACCCGGCCGTATTTTACGAGTCTACATATGTATAGTATTATCACTGGGAAGAACACAGACTTTAAAACGAAGGGATATGATCCGTATAAAATCTAAAACACTATATATTTTATAGCTATGTATCAGTATATCCACTTTTATCAACTACAACTACAACCAAATAACCAAGCAAGCACAAACTTGGTTGTAGTTTTAACACAGCATTTAAGCATGCTATGTAGTATTATGTCCTGTCGTATAGTTGTAATGTCGTCCTGTAAAAATCAAACCAGTGCATCTCCTTCGGACAAGGAGATACGTATATTGGTGGATACGTCATCACATTATATCCCTCAACAACAGGAGAGATGCTATGATGATGTGGATAGCATTAGAATATGTACACCGTGGGTATATTACATCGAACCCAGGTATACCCGCTGGTCATAGTAAAATATGAATTTGAATTCAACTCAATAATGTTTGTTCATGTATGTAAATTTGCGTATATAATATGCACCTAGGTACGTATTTTTGCTCGGGATAGAGCAGTAGATACTGTATATGTAATTACATCTAGTGTTGAATGTGTAAAGGTGAGGTGAGTAAACCCCTTTGGCCGAAATAGAACTCTTTTGCTTTTGGAAACAATTTTAAATCTGTGGAGAGTATTTATGTACTTTATAGCTATTACATACATCTACCCATATAATATAATAGCTTGTAATATAATAGCTTGCCTTACATATTTTTATAGAATCTATAATATATACACTGGATTTAGAAATTGGAAGATACGGCGACCGAAAAATCCTATCTTCCAGATACTTTCAGATACCTTACATACATTTTATAGACATTACCAATATATTCTCACTGCTCTATTCTTCAGTTTTTGATGTAGTAGATTGAATATAAGTGTAAATGTACCTATAGATAAGTATACAGTTTGTCTTCCCAGTCATTGTTATAGAGTATATTTTTGTAGTTGTTGAATCTTGAGAGTATTATTATTTCCTCTATTCGAAATAAAAATACTATAATATGATTGTTGCCTATAGCTGACTGTGAGACTGAATAGTGGATATACTGTGGTGTATGTATTT
This sequence comes from Dicyrtomina saundersi, assembly GCA_034695245.1. NCBI lineage: Eukaryota > Metazoa > Arthropoda > Collembola > Symphypleona > Dicyrtomidae > Dicyrtomina > Dicyrtomina saundersi. The sequence continues at coordinate 7,727 of JAQFZE010001514.1, read as the reverse complement.
TGTAGATTGTTGTAGTAGATGTGTGTACAAGCTACAAACAACTACATATTTTTACGCTACGCTCCAAGCTCCTCTTCTCCTACCTGAAGCTGCATCTTCTTCCTTCATTTAAATCCTATGCATCTCTTTACTATTCAGATTCTGTGAGTGAGTGAGTGAGTGAGTGAGTGAGAGAGAGGGAAAAAAAGTTGTGGAAAAAAAAGTTGTGAGAGTGCAAAGGATTGTGTAGTGTAATCGTACCGTATCGTCTAAGTCAAGTTGTGTATTAACAAAACGAATAAGGAAAAATACGACTGCTACCTGCCACGGCTTTGCTGCTGTTCTTGCCACCATGAGAGAGAACTAAAAAGGAAGAGAATGCATAAGTTATGCTTTACGTTTTTTATGACTTCAAAAATGCTTTGCATTAGATCTGTGTGGAGCGCATTAGGGATGCATGCTCATAGATAGGGGTACCTACATATGGATAGGCGGACGGAGAATAATATAAAGGTATAAAAGTAGGTATAGGTTTCTATCCACCTATATAATATGTACACCCATGAGGCGACCAGAACCTCCCTACCTACCTGTTGTCCTGTCTCTGTCTCTCTCCCGTACGCAAATTGTGCTCAAAAGTCTACGTAGGTAATATTCCATTCTATAGCGAGTAGGTATCTACAGTCTACAGCATCCATCCACATTCTAAACAGTACATGTACAAGGGACAAGTCCACAGAATGGAGAGCAATGCAAGCCCATGCTAATAAGTACCATACTATGTGATGTGTTGAGGGAGTAAGGACGGATTTAAAAATCTCTACAGATTCCTCTCGTCTTCATGGTGAAAAGGTTTAAAAGACTTAAGACCTGACTTAGTCTCTTCTCTCACGATCAGATCACATCCCTAGGAGCCTAATACCGGCACATTATACATACCTATATTAGACATTCCATACTCACTTCAAGAACAAGTATATAATATAAGTACAGCAAGTACGGCATGTGGTTAGGTGGATTGTGGATATAGGTACACTACATACTATTGTATAGGTATATATGATAAATTCTCACACTCGCAGTGTACTCCACTCTGTCTCTGTACTGCACAGTTCTACTCAAACCGTTTGTGTGTGTGTGTGTGTGATGTGATGTGATGTGAAGAAGACTTGGCTTGTGTTTTGTTTAGTGTCAGTTTTGTTGCCACACGTACGGACTACGGACTTGACTACCGATCCCGACACCGCACCGTCAGCAGCAAGCAAACCCCGATGAAACTCTCCGGCTTCAAAGTTTACAGACAAATGTGGGTGCAGCGTAACTCTCTCTGAGCCTACTCTCTTGTAGAATTTGGAGCAGAAATATTTTGGATTTTTATCATATATACATAACTAGAGTCTATATTTATATATAATAGTGCCACACTACTATCACTGGTTTTTTTACAACGAAAAAGACGGGAGGCAATGCAAACGTGTGTACGACTACGGATATATAATTTATACATAATATACAGAGCATCTTCCTGGAAGCCATCATCGGCTCAATCGGAAAGAGTAACAGCAACAGCAACAGCAACACTCAAATTCTGCTAAGTGTATCTCTATATCTCTCTCTCCGTTTGAATTTTGGAATAGAACGGAATTCCCAAAGACAAGTCAACTTGCTCCTCGTTCCTCTACCGAACCGAACTGTAGTTGTGTTTTCATTTGAGTTCATAATAATAATATCATCTCCTCCTCCGATTTGTACAGAACTGAATCACATCACGGAGTATACTGCGTTGTACACCGGGATTTTTTTTTCCATCTCATGACAACTCTTGTTAACTTTAGCGCCATATACATATGTGAACGCTTGGTTTGCTCCGGGTTTTCTGTTTCGTCATCGTCGTCGTCGTCGTCGTCGTTGTTGTTGGTTGCTGGGTAGAGAGACAAGAAACTTTTCCATTAGTCAGAGAGTGGAGACAGCGGAGAGCAGAGGAGCTTTGGCACTCTAAACAAGAAGAACACAGGATCCATCCAAGCCTCCAGTCCATGCAGAATTCGGTTTTCTCTAGAAGAAGAAGTGAGTGAGGATGAGATGAATGCTGCAATAAGTACATCATAATACATACATTACACGAATATAAAAACGCTGCATGTACCTTGTCGTATGTAAATTACATATCTATAGGACTTTATATATGCACATACTCCACTAGAGCTACTTCTACTCAAAACCAGTACGGTGCTTGAAGGAATATATATATAGCAAAACCAAGATTGAAAGTTAAGTAATGGCCCCGTTGAAGTAATATATATCTGTTGGGTAAAAAGGAAGAAACAGATTCTAAAATCACGGCCAAAAATAACTAAAGAGGAGGAACAAGACGCAGAGTTGAAAAGTGGAGTAATATAGTCAAGTCAGCAGCATAGTGCATTTTCCTACAATTATATATCCAGAGTCAAAAACTAGAAGAGATCGCGTACAGAGAAGAAGAAAAAATCCGTAAGTATTTATATAATAAGACGAATGAAGAAAGTTTAAAGACGAAAGTCGAAGCCAAGTGGAGAAAAATTCTTTGAGATTACAATCATAGAGATAGAAACTGTGCTACTGCATTAAGACTCCATATGTATGCTATGTAAGGGGAGATCTCTCAGTACGACGACAACAACACAGTAGTAACAGTTCCTACTTACTTGCATGTTGATGTTGGAAGTTGAAACGATTTCACAATCAGTTGTTAGCTTATAATACACACATATCTACACAGGATTCGTCATCCTTTTTACCCGTGAGCATTATTATAGGAAAGACAGAGAGAGAGAGTGAGATTGGAACGGTTACCGTTATTTCGTAGTGTTATTGGAATTCGGTTCGGTGGGTAGTGAAGAGAAAAAAAACGACGTAGGACGTTGCCTTTCCTTTATACTTGATAAAAGTATATAACTGCCACTCAGAGTGGAGAACTATCACTGTCCTCGTTATAAGGAGAGTTTAAAGTTGAAGTTGAATGGGATTTTTCTCTGTAAACGTGTACAGATCATTTATATATATTTACTTGTCTTCTTGACTGTGCGCTGTGGTGAATTCAACTCAACTCTCATCTGATAATTTTCATCTGAACCCCTAACATACTTTTTACTATACTGTACACACAAGAGTCTCGAGTGTTGGTTCGTCTTCGAGTGTTGTGCCAAGTAGAACCGGTCTTCCTTCATTTCCAGTCTCATTCTTTGCCTTTAAAACATTACAAATTTTCATTTTCAAATTTATTCTCGTGTGATCATTTTCAGACTGTACTGATTTTATAAGACTTTCAATATATATTGTTGTGCCTTCATAAATCTACACATTTTTGTGAAAATTATATATTTAAAGAACTAAGAGTGAATTTTGGTGCCTTGACATTTAAGAATAAAATCGTTTTTGTTACAAGTATATAAGTATATATCATACACAATAAGGAACCCTACCATTCAAACCAGGAAGCAATTTGAAAAAGTAAGTATACATTTTAATAAAAACAGAGTTTTAAATAGATTGTAAAATAAAAAAATGTACTCGAGATACGAGATGAGAACGACTATTTATGGTAGGAAAACCGGTAGTGTTCAGTCAAGTCGTTCACTATACTGGCTGGTATATAGGTAGGTCGCCCCTTTAAATTAGCAATAATACAATTCTACTTTAAATAAGCTGAGATATTACTATTTGTAGTATTTTATAGGAAAATACAAAGGTACGAAATCCTTGTAAAACTGCTAAAGTAGATTAGATTTAGCTAACCCGCTGTAGATCATGTAAAAACCCAGTTAGCCCGGTTTTGAATTCGTTACAAGTCTGTAAAATGCAAGATCATTTGTGACTAATAGTTTGAGGCTTAGCCAACTTTTGATACTCTGCAGCAAAATATAAATAAACAAATAAAAATAACCATGCACAAATTAAATACGTTATTATGTATATATCATGATTTCAAATACTAAATCAATTTATTTTGAGCGACGGCGATTACGAACCTGATTTTGATGGTTGTTGGTTAAATCCGATATAAAGCCTCGACCTCTCGAACTAAAAACGTTTTAGTGTTTGAAAGAAACGAGTTGACAATTAGGAACTCTATCTTTCTCAATTCTATATCTGTGTGGGTAGAAAAAATACACAAATATTTGTTGTCAGTCCCTTCTCCGATTTAATAAAAACGAAGTGCTCAGGCAGACCGAGTCAAAAACTAAAAAAAAAACTACGAGGATATTACATTTCAAACCTTACCTTGGTTTCGAGGAAATCAACAGGTAAATACTACATGGCATAACCTAAATATATAACTGTACATTTTTATTATCTTTATCCAGAAGAGATCGGATCTTTTATCCGCATTTTAGTCACCACAATGTAGTAATAGATACATTGTATCTGTATATACGTTTGAGGCTTAGGGCTTGGACTTCCACGTGTATTTAACGTAATACAATCCAGCTGGAATGCATATCGATTTCGGAAAGGCACACAGATATACACTTACATACATACTTTTTTGTACGTACATTCGTGAATATTTTTACTTAATGAAGTACGTGAATGAATGCTGATACACCCCTCTGGGTGTGTATTCTGCTTTCTATTTATTACAACAAATATAATCTTTTTAATATTCTTCATTTTCCCAAGAAATACTACACCGCGTATAGACAGCCCATTTACTATACAGTGTATATATACTTACACGAATGTTTAACTTGTACTAGAAACCACAAGTATAAATGTGAAAGGTAACTGCTTGTGATAATTAAAACGTCACTTTTACTTCGACGCGACGAATCCGTTTGTATATGTATGTACCTACATATATAAATGAAACCGGCCTACATGTTATATTTACTTCGTTGCTCATTTAAATAGCACGCAGTGCTGAGCGCAAGGAATTAATGACAGAATTAAGGTCAATTATATTCTTATATACTGTACTCCATTTGTTATTTAATCCGCAGGGAAGCCAAATAAGATTTTGTCTTGAAGGTTAGCGACTCAAACGTAACCTGGGTATTGATTTACAATTTTGTTTTGCTGTAACAACTCCTCCATGCAGACTTTTTGTTCTAGTTGGAATGGAAATGAACGCTGGGAGAGGAGTAGCATTATATGCGGTGGATATAGTGATGAATTATAAAATTGTAAATCAGAGAGGCCGTGTTGTTACTCACTCATGTTTTTGCCGTCGTTCGAGCATGTGGTCGTAACTCCATAATTAATTACTGTTGAAAGTAAAACACGAAATAAATAATTCATTAACTAACATTAGATCAGCTGACACACTCATTTTTAGATCCGAATAAATAATAAACGTTTACGCAGTATTTGTCAGCATATATCCTATTAATAATTAAATACGCGCAGTAAACTCTCTATCTCTCTCTCTGCTCTTTCGTAACAATGTTCCCCCTCAGCTCATTAGTTTCCCCAAGGAGTGGAATATTTAAATATAATTCAAACACAAACTATGTGCCAAAAACAGACAGTGACCAAACTAAAAATACTAGTATCCCAACACATATTAATAATACTCCTGAAATACATAATATTAATAATACAAATCTTGAGAACTGTAGTATTTATGACCGCAGTGATAATTCGGAATGTGATATTTTGTGTGTAGAAGAAGACTACTACAAGACTCTTGAAATAGAAAAGGAGGATCAAAAGGAAAACGCCATGGCGGACAACCGAAGTGAAGTCGTGAGCAGCAGCCGGAAAGCGTCGAGGCAGCAACAACGTCAGGAATCCCAACAAATAATTCAGCAGCAACAACAACAACAACAGCAGTCGCAGTCATCCACTCAGATCCAGTCGAGCCAAAAAACGGAGTCATCTTCCACTGTCGTCAACATGATTTCAACGAGTAATATTCAACTGAAACAAAAACAAGAGATGTCCAATCAAATTCAGAGTCAAACCCAAAGTCAAACAACAGTGACACAAAAGTCCAAGATTCAAATGCAGTCATCAATTGAGAAACAGTCCAAAATAGGATCCGTTTCCGAGTCTCATTCCCAAATACAGAGTATGAATCAATCCAATATTCAACAAAATCAGAATCAACAAAATTATAGTGTTAATCAACAGCAGAAGCAAGTTCAACAACAGAAACAAACACTGATTCAGCAAAATCAACAACAACAACAATTACAACAGCAACAGGAGCAATTACAACAAAAGCGAACAAAGGAACCTCAACTTGAGACCATCGAAAATGAGGATGACGACAATAACCGAGAAGAGGATTTAAAGGTGACGGGAGCAACACATAATGGCATCACTGATGAAGAGAATGATTTGTATTTTTCTAACCTAATTCGACAAGAGCAAATTCTCAATACAGAGAATAGCTACTGCTTGAGTGATGATGTGCCCCCTGTTTCTGTTTCTGTAGTCGATAATTTAGTTGACATTAATCCTGATGATACTGAGAATGAGAGTAACTCACTAATTATTCATACGGATTTAATCTCTTCCTCTGGCATGGAATCCCCACAATCCCAACCGCCAAGTCTTGTGCAGTGTATCAATGTTATAGATGGTCATTTAATGGAGGAAGACAGAGACATGCACCATGATGACCCGTCACACGACGTCTCTAGTATTTCTAGTAAATCTTGTGATGACTCTTGCAGCATAGGACAGGATCATCAGAGTCTTGGAGGGGATGCTGAGGAGGAGGATGATGATCTTGACGATGAGGAGCACCTGAATGATGTGTGTTTTCAGTTTTTGGTTTTTGTTTTCTATTAACGATAATGTACTAACCCACATGTAAATACTTGATTGATGACTTGATTTCCTTCACCTATAGTCTTGACAGTCATCAGTGACAAAGTTTCATAAATAACTAAGTCTGTCTCGTATACTTAATTGAAGAGAGCAAGCTGTAAGTATTTGAAACACTTATTAATGTGTGCATGGTTAATTTGTTTTTTTGTTCGTATCTGACCCGTTTTTCAATTTTTAAAAGCATCATGCATCATATAACACTGAATTCAAATTCTTAGTAGAGCAATCTAAAATCTAATTTAACTAAAACTATACTTACTAATCAAGCAATAAGTTGAGGTATGTTGTAGCAGTGGCAGGTATCCATCTATTGAAACCGGAATAATGAACGAATTTTGTCTCACAGGTGCGGAAGAAAAAGAAGAAGGTGAAGAAAACGGAAAGCTTCTCTGTTGTAAGTTGAAAATAAATAACTATATTAACGGAACCGAATATAACTATTGATGACATATCCGATAATTCTCTCACCCTTTGATATTTGAACTTCCTTCCGATTCCGAACTTCTTATTGTCCTTTGTATTAATTCCGATCCCTTTCTGCACCTTTAAAAGTACCTGTACTATATTAATTTTCATTGGGCACTGGCTGGGTGAAGCATTCCTAGCTTATTAAACACTGTTGATACAACTAACTAATAGTAGGAAGGGTGATATGGGATCGTCCATAAATGTTGTTATCCGTAGGGTAGGTGGGTTTAATACCATGTTAAATTACATAATGTTAAAGTGATAACATGGGGGTGGACGGCCCTAAAAGAGGGGTACTATGGGAGACATCATTTATGGACCATTTCTAGGGTGTATTGGAAATTCAAAAATCCGTCATTGCCGTGTTTACACGGAGAGCTTCACTTAACACTTAACAAGGACTGCGACTGGTCAGTCGTAAGTTGCAGTATTGAGTATACGTTTATACGAAGCGCGCAGTTTAA
>JAQFZE010001513.1:0-17641 GCA_034695245.1 Dicyrtomina saundersi | reverse complement strand
TTTTGCTAAAAATGGCGGTGCACCCTAGCCTATCGCCTATTTTTTGCCTATTTTCTAGGCTAGGCGCCGATCTTTGGCGTGCAGTGTAGTACTATTCCTATGTTACTATGTTCCTTATCGTAAATATATAGTACTTTATTAATAGCAAAAAATAGCATAGCAACATGTTTCATTTGAATTCGAAAGTACGTAAGTACATTATAAATAAAAAATATAATATACACTGCATAACTGCATTCAATGATTCAATCATATCGTGACTGAAGACTCAAAACTAACCATTTCTATCATTAACTAAAAATAAAGTGCACTATAGTACTATATCTACAAAACATAAAATATCGTCATCCTTAAAGCATGCAAATGGAATATTTTGCACGGTTCAAAAACATGTAAGTGGAATATTTCGCACATTCCAAAATCATATAAATATCGAATATTTTGCACAATTCAAAGACCAAATTTGTAGAATATTTTGTACTGCGGAAAAGCATGTAGCATAAATGGAACTTTTCAACAACATGTAATAGAACTTTTTGCACTTTTCAAAAACATGTAAATGGGACATTTTGCACGTTTCAAAAACATGTAAATAGAACTTTTTGCACTTTTCAAAAACATGTAAATGGAATATTTTGCACAGTTCAAAAACATGTAAATAGAACATTTTACGCTTTTCAAAAACATGTAAATAAATAGAACATTTTGAAAAAACATGTACCTATGTACTTAAATAGAATATTTTGTACTTTTCAAAAACATGTAAATGAAACTTTTTGCACTTTTCAAAAACATGTAGATAGAACATTTTACACTTTTCAAAAACATGTATGTAAATAGAATATTTTGTACTTTTTAAAAACTTGCCATTAACATTTGACTCATCTAGTGTTTTTTTTTACAAATTATATATTTTGAATCTAGCTTAATCTTGATATGGACCATTTTGATTCTTCATTCCCTATGATATGACATCTGAGCTGTTAAAACGTACAATTCTTACGCATAAGGCATAAATATACACCTAATCAATAATTCCAACTTAATCCTAAAATATAGCTTGTAGCATTGATTAGTGATTTTTGCTATTGCCGTTTTTATCTATAATGTCTGATGCTCCTCTTTAATTATATTTGTATCGACCTTGTAATGTAACATATACGTTACGCACTGGCTCCCAAAACTTTAATCAAATATCTTCAGTGAACTTCGTAACTATAGGATGAAGGCACGAATGTTAAATAAATAAATAGCGTCATATCTGTCGTCTGGGGTCTCTAAATGAAGTGCCTATATTCCATACTTAGGTAGGTGTAGGTCTGTAGGTTGTAGGTGCGTTTACAGATACCTACAGAACTTTACTTACGGTAAGTTGAAAAGATGCACTAAATGCTCCTTAAGTAGGCTTTATTACAGTTCTCACTTGTCACTGTGTGTACACACAAACCAAGTTTCTAAATATAAGCAAATAAACTATTTATTTAGTTACATTTAATCTTACAGCTGCCCAACATCCTCTTCAAAGTTGTATCAAATTGTGATTGGAAATCACCGTTATTAGTATACAATCTTCAAGATTAAATACCATCTATAAGTACATTGAAATTGTGAAGTCTAAAAAATTATCTATATAAGAGATATGTATTCTGCAGTTAAATTATTTTGCCCACGCAAACTCCTTTCGAGTTTAAATATTTTAAAGAAACCACATCAGCAAAGATGTACGTCATCCTTTAATTAAAACAATAATAATTTTCTAGCCTATCGCATAGTAAGCGTGTAATTAAACTACAGCTGTTTTGGAGTCTTATTAATATGTTTGTAGTTGTAACTATGTATTTAAAAATTACATTATAAAACTAACCAGAGCGTTTGAAAAAGAATTTTTTTAGAAATGTGTTGTCTATATTTTCAGGGAGTTCCACTACTGCCAACGTTTTGACTGACAATGGCATTTTCAAGGCTCCGATTTGGCTTCGCCACCATTGCGGGTAAGTTTATAGAAGTTTTAGAATTATTACATTCATAGCAATTCGTTACACTTTGTTATGTGAAATAGTAATTATTAATTTGTAATGTTTTAATTTTTTGTTATATTCTCTTAAACGTGGACCGTAGCTGTGAGAAATGCTTTAACTACAAGACCAGTCAAAGGTTAGTGATACCATCCCAGCTTATAGATGCATCCACTGTTACATCAATCGTCAAAATTGAGAATTCGAATTCGTCGCTATATGAAATAATTTGGAATGACAACCATGTATCTCACTTTGATTCCAAATGGATGGAAGAATGGGCGGTAGCCGGAGTCCCGCTGCGGGATGAGGATGACCCTCAAAAACCGCCTTCCTCCGAAGAAGCCCACTATAATAAGAGTATTGACATCAAGGCCAATGAGACACCAACACCAGCCTCAGACGATATGATGGAAAGGTCCGTCAATTACAATGAGTTTATGACTCATGACGAAGGGATAAAGAAGCTACTGAGAAATATAAGAAAGTATGGCTATGGCCTCATTTCTAATGCTCCAGTGAGTACGGAGTCAACTAGGAAGGCAATCCAACGAATAGGAGATCCACAGTCAACTATTTTTGGAGATGTTTATGAATTTCAATCGGACTCCTCCCATGCTGACACGGCCTACACTTCCAACTACATTCATTTACATACGGACACCACTTATTTTACAGAACCTGCTGGGTAAGTAATATGGCTTTCTAATCACAACCTAATTTGAGGCTGATGGTTCTCGCTTAAAAACCCCCTTTTAACATAACCGTTTCCATATAGCTTACAAGTTTTTCACTGTTTGTCACACGATGGAGAGGGTGGACTAAATTCAGTGGTGGACGGTTTCAAAGTTGCTCAAGAAATACGACAAGAAAATCCGGAGCAGTATGATATACTCAAAAATACTTGTGTTCCATGGCAGTATGTTGACGTGGGGAAGCACCACTTTCGTAACGTTGCCCCGATATTTCAACATCACCCTTGGAAAGGGGAATTAGAATGCATTCGGTAAGTTGTTTACAAAAGTTTGTTTTTGGGACCACTTGGAAACGGACGCTTGCTCCCCGCGGACAATTTCTACCCCGAAATTGTCTACCCGGGCGGACACTTGCTACCTGGAAAATTGTTACCCATAGCCAAAGTAATGCATGCGCTATAGGTTTAGCAGTGGGTATGTCATATGGGTTCGGGAGTGGGGAATAGCACATGTTCAAATAAAAATCATCCGGGTAGCAAATGTCCTATACAACCAAATTGATTTTGCTCTATTCTGATTCAGAAGTGATAAAAATCCTAAAATGCGTGCTTTTTGGTTTGTAGGTACAACCCGCATGACATGGCCCTGCTAAATACAGTAACTAACACTGACATGCTCAAATTTTACGACAGTCTCATACATTTATCAAACAAAATTGAAGGAGGTCCTTCGTGGTTCAAACTTAATCCTGGAACGATAATATTTCTGGATAATTGGAGGATGCTACATGGGAGAAATGACTTTACGGGATTTAGGAAAATGTGTGGGGCGTACATAAGCCGCTCCGACTGGATTTCTAAATGTAGAGTTCTGCTTGGCTAATTAATTAATGGAACTAACTAACTAATTACTTTAAAAATGTATTTGATAATAATATATTATGATGTGTTTTCAAATAAAACCTTGTGTCCCTATTCTGCTGTCTATTTTCGTGAACTATTCTAAGCAAACTTTACATACTGGTCGTTTTTCATAGAACATTAGCTCCCCCCCCCCCTAAATCTACACGTCATCGATGGACGCCTCTTTAACTTGTAGGATAGTCCAGCGAATTCTCTCTGGAATCCTCCAAAAATGACGTCATCGCATCGGTAGGGTGAATGGATCTACTTGGTTCCTGCTAGCTGCTCATGTTAAAGATAGCCATTTACGCCATGGTTAAGCTGGTGACAGTGGGGTCATAGGGTCATAAAAATACGGATTTTTTTATAACGCCATTTGTGGACGACTCCTCTATGTGGAGGCAGTTCACTAGTCGGGGCATGATAAAACTGTTGAAGTTGTTGAACTAAAAGATTAGAAGGAAATAATTCAAATTCCCCGCGCTTGGTACATATCGTACGTACTGCGAAGCTTCAATTTAAAAAGACAGAAAGTGTAAAGTCATTGTACTCAATCATTGGGAAAATTCTAGTGTAGAACGCAACCATCATTTCATTTGTGATTAATTCCTGAAATCCGATTTTTTTTATTATTCAAAAACTGACCTGACGGGACGCGGAGGGAATTGTGGGTTATTAATGTAAATCATTTTTAAAAGCTCTGTAGATTACAAAACACAGCCTAGTTACAATCTTGAAAAGCCTGATTTCGATTTCTCTGATCTGTGATCTGCTGAACTTGGATACCTCAACATCTAAGTCTAAAAGAATATTCAACATTACGTTACGTGTTACGTTTTGAACATTTTTGAGCTATTTTAACTAACAAATTTGTGTTATTAGTTTAGATTGAACTTCAAACGGAGTGAAAATCACTGTTTCAAGATGGTTCTGGAGAGTACTATGATTTGGTAAGTGAAGTGAAATGTGAAATGAGGTTGTCAGTAGTTCGTATTTACATTACATCAGTCAGTATCAATTTGTTGACATCATCATACGATTTTTGAACGAATTGAAAATTAGTTTCAATATGAGCTAGGGTAGTGTCCCATTTTGTGTTTGGTATCCCGCAGAATAAGCAAATCGGACAGCTCTCAACTTTTAAATCAATTAAGTCATAAGCAGGATGCAATCCCATAATCAATTCAGTAAGAACTGGCTGTGTGGGATATACTGAATGTCAAAAGAATGCATTATTAATTATTAAAATCGACTAGTTAAGTTTGAAAGTTAAATGTACAACCAAAAATGGGTGGGTATAATTTAAATTCAATCAATATATTAATATGGAATATTTGCAGTTACTTAGTTTATTGTTCGTTGTCGGACCGGCCTCAGGCCTGGGCATGATTTATCAAAGCAAACTCAATTTTTTTTTCACATTTGCGTAACTAAAAGTTGTTTTATACACATCAAGATGTTGAATGTTCAACTTTTTTGTAGAATTATTGCTCTCGAATTAGAATACAAACGTGTAAATTCGACTAACACAATTTCAAAATGATTCGATGAATTCAATCTGGTGGATTACTATATTTTATTTTAGTGTGGACGACAGCGATTACATGAGAAATGGAGATTTCGCCCCCACTCGAATGGCTGCAATGCAAGACGCAGTAAATATTGTCTCCCTTCAGAAGACAAGATCAAATCCTGAAAATAACGTAGGACTTTTGACCCTGGCAAGGTAGCGAACGTCCACAGCTAAACTATAGCTTCGCGCACTTTTGTGCGTGCTGTGACCATTAATTTCGTTGGTTCTGTATAGCGTAACAATTGAATAAAGTCAGATCAAATCAAATGTTTCTTAAATGTTTTTCAACTAATAGCTCTGAGGTACTGACAACTCTAACAACTGACCCAGCCAAGTTGATGTCGAAAATGCTTGCAATTCAACCTTGCGGAGAATTGAAACTCATGTCGGGGCTGCGAGTAGCGCATTTGGCTTTAAAGCATCGGCAGGTATGTACATATCCGAATTATGAATTTAATTTTTGATCATTTTTCAAGGAGTAGTTAATATAATCAAAAATAATTTTTTGAAATGTAGGGAAAGAATCATAAAATGAGAATCGTAGTTTTCGTGGGGAGTCCATTGGACGATATTGAAGAAACCGAGTTAGTTCGTTTGGCCAAGCGCCTCAAAAAGGAAAAGGTCAACGTGGATGTAATTGCCTTTGGTGATGAGCTCGTGAAAAATCAGAAGATTCTAAATAATTTTGTGGATACTTTAAATGGGCGGGATGGGACTGGGAGTCATCTCATTGTTGTTCCACCAGGCCCCACTCTCACTGATGCATTAGTGAATTCACCTATTCTGCAGAGTGAGGATGGAGCCCCCATGGGTGGCATGGGCGGGGGTGGCTTTGATTTTGGAATTGATCCTAATGACGACCCTGAGCTGGCGCTCGCACTTCGTGTGTCCATGGAAGAACAGAGAGCTCGTCAAGAAGCGGAAGCTCGTGCTCAGCAAGTGGAGAGTACGAATGAAGGACGTACGTCTTTATTGTTGTTTTTTGTGTGCATATAAACATATCGTCTGTGAAGAACCAAAATGACCCGGCCATATCCAATTTAAGCTAGAATCAAAATGAGCAATGTCATAAAAAACACAAAATAATGAAGATGCGTAAAATGTTAATTTAAGAGTTTTTAACAAGCGTAAAATGTTCTATTTGCATATTTTTAAAATTGGAAATTGTTTTATTCGCGTGTTTTAGAAAAGTGCAAAATGTTTTATTTGCATGTTTTGAAAAGTCCAAAATGTTTTATTAGCATGTTTTAGAAAAGTGCAGAATGTTTCATTTGCATGCATTTGTAAATATATTTCATTATTTTTGTAGGTAGTGGATATTGTTTTTGGCTAGAAATGGATATGGGTCATTTTGGTTCTTTACTGACGATATTATTATTTGTGTGAATGACGTAAATATCCGATTAATTCTATCATATTCTTATCCAGCGTCCAATGAAGAACAAATGCTGGAGACGGCACTCCGGATGTCAATGGACGCTGGAGCTGCGAGCTCCAGTGGTGGTGTGGTCGTGGCGGAAGCTCGTGGAGCTCCAGACTTTTCTTCCATGTCTGAAGAGGAGCAAATCGCTTATGCTATGCAAATGTCCATTCAGGATAGTGGAAGTAAGCACACAAATGTTTGATAAAAGCTTTCTGTAGAAAATTATAAGGGGGTTTGAAATGCTGGATGTATCATTAATACCATATCTTACATTAATTATTTAATAATTTAGTTCCATCAGAAACCACCCGGTCAGCTGTAGACACATCCGAGGCCACATCTGTTGTAGAGAGTGAAGAGGTCAAGTCAGAACCAGTAGAATCAATGGACGTGGACACGGACAGCGAAGGGGCCACGGCTGATGTTGAGGGCAAAGACCATCTTCAAGATGTTCTTGAAAGTCTTCCAGATTTTGATATAAAAAAGGAAGACGAGGGGAAAGGTAGTAAATCACAACAAGCTCCTGGTAGCGCAACCAAGAAAACTCCCGAGAAGGACCCAAAAAGGAAAGCTGATCCTAAAACTTCTAGCGGTGGACCGTCAAAGAAGAAGTAAAAATATTCGTTTCCAATTCTTTATTACAGTTTCAAAATCCAAAGTTAATAAAGCTACACACACTCTATCATAAAAATGAAATAATTAATCAATGGCAGTCAATATCAGTTGTTAACTTCAACTGTTTCTGCTTTCTACAATGGTAATTTATTGAAAATTTATATTGAAACATCATAATAGTGTTTACTTTGGGTAGTTTGCAGCGTTTACTACTGGCCGCCGTACATACTGAATTAATATTAGCTACTACATTTATTAACTAATCTGAAACTTTTGTGTTATGAAATGACCTTTCATTTCGGAAATGGCCAATTAATAAAAAATGAATTTTCTTATTATACAAATCCTGTTTTTTATGACGGATTCCGAGCGAGGATTTTTATTACATTCATTTATTGCACTGTTAAATATTATGACATGGCCCTGTTTTATTTTCAAGCATTAGTTTTAGCGATTAGTAGTTTTACAATTATTTCGATATCCGTTCCATTTATCATATTACGAGATTTTTGGCGAAGCGGGATAAGTTCATCAAAGAAAATTTTACGGGAACAACGAATAATGAATAAGTAAAAGACAAATTTTTTGTATCTCAATAATTGTTTTTATACAGGTTCTGTTACTGACTAAGCGTTGTTATATTTAAGCAGTTTCATAAATATAGACTGACTGCAATTTTTAAAATTTTCACACATTTTTTTGTGGACATGACCCTTTTTGCCAAAAAATCAATAACTTAACATGGAGTAAGAATTCCCTGATAAAAAAACGTACGCACATGAATTGTCTTCTACAAACTACGAAAACACTCGAAAATCAAAAATGCATGTTTTAGGTGGCCTTATCCCATTTTGCCAAAGATCATTAATTTAATAGGCTTATCCTGTTTTACTAAAAATCGAAGTTTTGGCTGTTTTTAAAAATTGCTTTGGTTGAACTTTGACCTTTACCATTCAATACAGTAACGTATCTAGTTGAATAGTACACGAGACACAAATACTATCATTTTTGAAATGGAAAGGACTTAATCCCGTGCGGCCAAACAACTCTTCACATCATTCTAATCCCTAGTGAAGTTTATGGTGATTCAGCTATTAAGTATTAAGTTGCCGATCATTCATCCTGATAGCCCCCAGTGAATGGGTCTCGACGGTGCTGTGCCCATGAATACGACTATGTAGTTAAGACGTTTGCGTTGCCCACAAACAAAAGGATTTGAGCCAAAAACTATCAAAAATATTATTGTCAGAAGTGGGATTCGAACCCACGCCCAGAAGACTGGACTGCGACCTGAACGCAGCGCCTTAGACCACTCGGCCATCCTGACAAGTTTATGCTGAGGCCGTTAACAATGGTATAAACTTGTTCTTCAAAGAGCGGGAAAATAATCCAGCCGTTATGCTTTTCTCACAGATCCTTCAACCAACAACCACCTGTTATTATTTTCATCTTTCTCTTATAACAAAATTGATAATTACATTATTCACTTGCCTTGTGTACTTTTGTGTTTGAAATTTAGTGAAGTTCAGCATCTGCACTCCCAATCTCCCAATTGTGGTTATAGATAATGTGGATTACTACTGACAATTTGAGAAAAATTCGAGTCAAAAACTTTTTAATTTGCCACATTTCACAGCTGAAAACCAAACTAATTGAAACAACAAAAAACAACATAATATACTACCCTGGACCCTGGAGCTGAACCTACCGCCCTTAGTTGCTGAATTCTAATTAATCTAATTGACAATAGTTGTCATATTTTAATTGTTGTTTCAAACAGTCAAACAAACTAATGAAATTTTACGAGGTGTTGGTGTTGTGTGAGTGTATTCTGTATTTGTATAAAATACAAAAAAAATTGAGCATCAGTCATAGCATAAGTGCGAAGTGTTGTTTTTAGCGACTGGCTCGTGTTTGTGTTCTGGCTTTTTGTTAATAAACAAAATCCGTCTTTCGACTTTCAACTTTTGGAGCCTGACTGGGCCTTGATTGTCGATATCGAGCTTCATCGTTGCCACTACTTCAGTCAGTCCTGCTCATATGGTCCCTGCCTTGAAAATTATATTTTTAATTTTGAAGTTTTAGAGGTAATAGGTTAAATAGAAGCTTCCTAATAATAGATAAAACTAGATGAAGATGAATAAAAATAAATAATTATTATTGTATTAAATTGAATATCATAGACGTTAATACTTATTTCAGTTATTTGTTAGAAGTAATTAAGCAGCGAATTTTGCAAAGGTTTCGAAAACATTGAAAGAAGTTAATTTTAATAAAGTTTTCTTTCTCGTTTGTTTGTAGACGAGGCTATAAAATATGGCGGGTAGTAGTATGGGATCATCAAGTCCGCAAATATCCCACTATACCAAAGTCCTCCCAGTTTCCATTAGACAAGACTCAAACATGGGTATGTTCAATCCGAACTGTGAAAACGGAGCACCCCCCTCGAACCAAAACCAAGGGATGCTGCAGTCATCTTCAACGGAACAGCGTGAATTTATTCGTGTCACTTTAGCTTATCCATCTCAGTCATACGGGACAATGAACCCTCATAAGGAAATCGTCTTACGCCTCACAAACGATGAGAATCCATTATTTTACTACCATCTGAAAGTGACAGAGGCGGAATTTCCAAATTTGAGACTACAACAGGGACTACTTGTTGACTTTTACGGGTTTCCTGGACAGCTCGTAAGCCTTTTGGATAAATGTGACCCTAGTGCAATAAACGTTAAGGATACTGAGGATACATCCTCTGTCTTGAAATCTTCTTGCTTTAACAGCAGTGGCCCGAAATTTCTTCTCGTCCTCAAAGTTACCGGAGGAACAACTGGTATATTTTTATCAAAAATTGGATTTTTAAATGCGGATATTTTGTTCCAAAATTAATTGGCCTCGTTATCGTTTATCGTAATAAATGAAATGACTGTTTTTACACTGGAAGCTGTTAACTGGTATAAAAAATTATGACGTCTTTTAATTAATTTTTGTATTATTTCAGTGTTGGATATTGTTGAGTCGAACCCATTCAAATATCTATGTCACTTATCCCTACACATCAATCCTGGCACGGATGGCGAAGTCAAAAAGTTTCTATGTGACGTGACCACCTCAATTAAGAAGGAATACAAGCTTTTGGAGGAGAAGTACAATCATCTCACAACGTCCATGGAGGGGGAACTCGTTCGTGTCAAGTCTCTCTACGAGAATAAATGCTCGGAACTAAATCAACTCAGGGAGGAAGTCCACAGTCAGACCAGTCTCCTGACAACAAAACATTTCCAGGACATGACGCAAGAGAAGGAGAAGCTCATAAAGTTGCAGTCGGATCTCGTGGCAAAATTTGATAATGAGAAAGCTGATATAGAGAAACAGCACAAGCAGGTTATACTTTTTTCAAAGCTGAATCAAATTTTCTATTTAAATATACTTGAAGAGTTGTTTGGCAAATCAGAGTAAGATTATTAAGAACATGATTATTTGCGTTACATCTATTTTTCAACTAGATGCGTTACTGTGTTGAATGGTAAAGGTCAAAGTTCAACCATCTATACTTTTATATTTCTTATGACGTAGGCTTTGAAGGCTCTCCAAAGTCGCCTTGTAACTCTCGAGTCGGAAAACCAGAGTATGTCCCTTGTGAAAGGAAATCAGGAGAGTGCACTTCAAGATGCAACTAATCGCCTCAAAATGTGTGGGGAGGAGCTCAAGAAATTACAACAGGAGCTGACTTCACTCCGTCAGCAGAATACTCGTTTGGACTATGACTACCATCAGATGCGACTGTCCAAGAATGAGGCCCAACGTGAAATTCAAACGCTTCAGAAAGAAGTTACAAAGAATGAAGAAATTATTCATAAGCACAATGACACCATCATCTCACTCTCCTGTGACAAAAAACAATTGGAAGAGCAAAAAATTGAGTGGACTAAAGAACTTGACAAACTTAGAAACACTAGTAAGGCTCAGGCGTTAGAATTGGTGAAAGCTAACGAGATTATTAAGAAATTTCAGGATGATATACGAAGCTGTCATGCTAAAAGTAAACTTCAGGTGAGATACAGCTTTGGAGCTAATTTAACTAATTTACTATAACTGGATTTATAACCAGATGTTAAAAAAAGCAACGCTTTTGAACAGTTGAACAGCATACAAACTTTACTGATTTATCATTTCCATGAGTAGTATTTTGTATTTACTTTAATTCCCAGGCTGCTGCGACCCTAGAGTATGAACGACTAATTAAAGAATTAAAATCACAACACGAGGAACAGGAAATTAAAATAGCTGAACTAAGGGAAAGTTTGAAATCGACGCTGGAAAATTTAAACGTGAAAACCGTGGAGGCTGATAAGTCTTCTCAGAAAATTGAAGAATTAGAAGCGAAATTAAACTCTAATGAAAATATGATTTCTTGGCTGAACAAGCAACTCAATGAACTGCAAGGGTTGAGCGATTTGAATAAATTTCGTGTCAATTTAGCCATGCCGAATAATGAACTCAAAGGCTCCGGAAAAGGTGGTGCTGCTGGAAATAAAGCTGAAATGGGAACAACTAATGGAACTAATGGGATGGGAACAGGGAGACTCGCCCCGAGACCGCCTTTGAGCAATACGATAAATCATATGAATGACAGTGCCAATAACTATAACGGTAGCACTGGGGGGAACGGTACTAATGGGAATTATGGAATTGCTGCCTCTGGGAGTTATCCACATAGCCAAACTTTACCATCCGGAGGAAGTCCATCATGGCTTCATATTTATCAAAGCACAGGGTCTGGAAATCATATAGATATGGATTTGAGTTCAAGGCTGGAGCACGTGTCAGCTCTCGGGGCTATCTTAAATAGTCAGTCTCAGCTAAATTCCTCGAGGAAGAAGGAGACAGAATCTCGGGAGGAGCATGAAAATTCTGGATCTGGAAATCGCAACTTTGACAAAATCCCAGCAAAACCCATCAAAAACAACTTTAAATCTGATGCCGGAACTGGGAAGCAACCTTCATGGGCAAAAAGTAGGCATAAGGTTACCTTAGATTCTGTGGCCAGCAATAGTAGTAAACCATCGAACGCAGTATGGAAAAATAAGTGACAGTTGCCGCTATAGAGGCCCTTTTGCATTGAATGGATATAGAAATATTCAAATTGTATCGGTTATTTGGTACAAGTAGAATGTTTACGCAGTCGATTTAGTGTGCATTAGGCATAAAGTTCTTTCAATAAATGTACAACGGTTTCCACATTATGTGTACAGGACGCTTGTAATACAAGTCCATAACTATTACCCAGAAAAAGTGTTCAAAGTGTCAAATTATTGTTGGTCATTTTTGTAAACAAGAGATTTCCGGTGTAAACAGCGTTTAGAAATTGTAAAGTAAACACTATGCAAACTGTAAACACTGTTGAAGATTTCGTTCAAATTGTAAACAGTGTAAGTAAAAATGTAAACACTAGAAGTAAAAATGTAAACACTATAAGTAAGAATGTAAACATTATAAGTAAGAATGTAAACACTATAGATAAAATTGTAAACATTATAAGTAAGAATGTAAACAATACAGGTAAAAATGTAAACACTATAAGTAAAAATGTAAACATCGCCAAATTGTATAATGTAAGATTCACGAAAATCCCCTAATTAATTATGTGTACTTAGTTCAGACTAATTTTGTTGACGTTTGACATTGCAATAGTATAATATTATTTATTATTTTTTTCAAATCTCGAATTTTATTTACATTGTTTTCGTGCTTAGGTTAATGTATTAATTTTGTACTAAATCCAGACTGAAAAAAAAAAAAATAATAAAAGCGTAAAATCGTAAAACAATTAGCCAGCAATATACCTATAAAAGAAATCGGTGTTTTTTATCCTTTTGTCATGCACCATCGTAAGTAAATTGGAAAAACTTTCTGATTTGCCATTAAATAATCTCGGTGTCGAATTTTGTTATTTTTTCTGTTCGAGGAGGATCACGTCGAATCGCCCACAATAAAATTTGTAATATTAATTTATCTCACTAGTCAGTTAATTTTAAATCCAATTAAAATAATACTATAATTGTGTTTTACAAAAATCGTAATTAACTTGTGTGAATGACATTATGTTATGTTTTGATCTTACATGTTTTAATGGTAAGCGCTATCATTACGCCGGTTTCAGAGCTGCTGTTAAATTTACAATGAAACGACTACGGCGGGACGTGATCAGAAAAGTATCCGGAAGCTAATTAAAATACAGTAAACCTTCGTTACAACGGTCTTTCAAGGGTGTTGGAAACTTTAGGGATGTCTGATGCTATGGATTTTGTCAATTCTGGTTGTTTACTGACGATCAGAATTGTTACTGAAAAATGATGAATTTTACTAATAATTTGATACGAAAATTGAACGAAAGCTGAAGTAACAGAAATTCCACTGGTTTAGTGGACTGAACAGAACAATACTTCAGAAGCGAATGAGAATTCTGACCCGACGGTCATGAATTTGAGAACCTTACAAAACTGTGAAATTATGTGAAAATACTAATATACGACTATTCTTGTTAATTTTACTTATTTATGAATAAATCGCTTTCTCATTTAATTTTGTATATTTTTGGCCGAAGCCAAAAATATATTTGAACACGAACTTTGGCCGGTGTATCAAAGGTCCGTTGTAAAGTTACAACGGTCTTTGGCCGTTGTATAGTAACATATCGTATGTGAAGAACCAAAATGACCCATATCCATTTGTAGCTAAACAAAATATCCACTATCTACCAAAATATTGAAATATATCTTGAAGTCATTTAAATAGAACACTTCGCACTTTTCAAAAATATGTAAATAGAGCATTTTACGCTTTTCAAAAAGCGTGCACATAAAACATTTTACACTTTTCAAAAACATGTAAATAGAAAATTTCCCGCTTTTCAAAAAAATGTAAGTAGAACATTTCACGCTTTTCAAAAATATGTAAATAGAATATTTTACACTTTTCAAAAACTCGTAATTAAAATTTAACGCATGTTTCTTATTTTGCTTTTACGACATAGCTCGATACGATTCTGGCTTAATGGGTCATTTTGGTTCTTCACAGACGATATAATTTTCGCATTATTTTTATTTAAACAAAATGTTAAAACCAGAATGTGTAATTAGTTTTTTGTGCGTACATAATTAATAAAAAATCGCTATCTACGTTAGAAGACTCAACGAATTCGCTTAAGTCTGTTTGACGTAGATTCTAAAGTTCATGTTTTGATAACGAATTCTCAACTTTGCTCAGAGCTTTAAGAGCTTAGCCTTCTTTGGCATTACTAACTTCTAGAGTCTAAGGTTAGGGTTACTCCACGAGTTAGATCAGTTTCTAATTTGGGTCTTTTGTATCAGCCCGCCTAGTTATTTCTTGAAATTAATATTCCATCTGGTTTACAGATGGAGGTCTTCTTGTTAAGAAAACAAAACTAAACCAAAGACCGTTGTAACAAATATGATTCTAATGGTAATAGTGCTGTACGGTCTATAGAATTTGACCGGTGTATCAAATTGACAGTTGTAGAATTGACCGTTGTAAGACTATACTTTAACATTACACAGCATAGCGTTGTTGCCGGGACTGCAGAATTTGACCGGTGTATCAAGATGACCGCTGTAACCCAGGCCGGCGTAACCCGACTGCACTGTAATTCAATTTTATTAAATCACACCGAAGACTTACATATTACATTGCATTGATCCTTTACAGCAGGCAAAAACTTTCATTTATTTACAACCGCTGCGGCGTTAAACAAATATACGTGTAAAATACGTTTCGAAAAAATACAATACTTAAGGAATAATATCGTTTCTCGGTTATCGCTTTAAAAGCAGTACAACCTTGTATAAGAATCCTTTTTTAATTATTTCATAAATCCATATTCACAATTTTATGGGACTCGGCCGTCGAAAAACAAAACTACACTTACAGTTCTACACTCCTAAACGAATATTCACTAGTCAGAAAGCGTTAAAACAAGGCCAATATGATCAAATTCCCGTATACCTTCCCATGCATGCATACGGCGCTAATTTCGAAGATCGCTTCTTTAACGTTAACGTTAGGTAAGGCAAGGTTTATAGACTGTAGGAGGCCCAAGATCGAAGTATCGAAGTGGCCCCCTTTTATCTTCACAATACTTTTCATAGTTGTATTTTTAGATCGACTATCGTGGTACAGATCCCATGTACAGATTAGGGGGGGTCCGCAACGTCAGTGCACGAGATCTGTAAAACTAATTAGCAACTCAAAAGAATCACAAACGCCCTTTAAATGTCGTGAAAAGAAGCACCGGGATTTTGCATCATTTCTAGAACACCAAATCAAATACAAATTGTAATTGGTTTTTTAAACGTCCTCGTGTTTCCCTAACTAGTGCAAATTAGGGACTGGGGACCCCTCTCCAACTTCAAGGCCGGTCTTGGGACAATTGGCGCCTCAGGCGAACAACCGGATGGCGCCCTAGTCAAGCAACAAAATGGCGCAAAGCGCGTTTTACAAACGGAAAATCGGAAATGGCTGAATAAATACTTGTTCAGTGTCGTGCATAGGGATTTGTATTAGAGAGCGCAATTTTTGGGCAGCAAGGTAGCACAGAAACAGAGGCTTCAACTCGGTTTAGTGGCACACAAAAGGACATCAAAAACATTTCCTTGGCATACCAATGGACATCAAACCGCGTCCTTGGCATACACAAGGACATTACACACGTTTTGTTAGAATACATAAGGACATCACAAACGTTTCCTTGGCGTAGTGTTGTAATTTGTTCACAATTGTTTGTGAATATTGTGATTTTTGGTTACGAGATTGTGCACAAACTTAGTTGTGCACAATGCAATTTATTAATCGGAGATTTTGATTGTAAACGTTTGTGATTGTTCACAAAACGTTGGTTAGAGACGACTGGGAAACCAAGCTAGTTCTTGTTTGTTCCTGTCAGATTGTGATACGTTTTGTGATTGTGCACAATCGAATTTCGCTAGTTTGTGTTTGATTAAACCAAAAGAACAATTGTTCTGTGTGAACAAATTACAACACTACCTTGGCATACACAAGGACATTACAAACGTTTTGTTAAAATACACATTGATGTCACAAACGTTTGTTTGGATACACAAGGACATCACAAACGTTGCCTTGGCATACAAATGAACATCAAAACGTGTCCTTGGCATGCACAAGGACATTACAAACGTTTTTTGAGATACACAGTGACATTTAAAAAGTTTCATTGGAATACGCAAGAACATCACGAACGTTTCCACGGCATGCACAAAAACATCACGAACGTTTTCATTTTATATACAAGAACATCACAAACGTTTTCATTTTATAAACAAGAACATCACAAACGTTTTCTTGGCATACACTCGGACATTACAAACGTTTAGTTGGCATTTTCATGAACATCACAACCGTTTCCTTGGCACACACAACGACTTAAAAGTAGTTTTCTTGGCATATACCGTGAAAAATGGCCAGCTTAGGCCTCCTTCAATTAGCGACAGGTGAGTCAGTTGCACATGCGTCCAACACTCATCTCGTGTAGTCCCGCCAAGTTTGTAACATTATACACATTTTAACATTGCAGCATATTAAATAATTTTTCGATTTCTCCTTGGTAAAACCTCGCAGCTTATAAAACACTTTACCACATTATGCACACTTGCTTCAATGCGACAACGGCCATGTGATTATAGTTCGGTGAAGTATTTTATAAGTTACGGTAGGACATTCTAATCGTTTCCTTGGCATAAGGACATTACACTCGTTTCCATATCGTACACATCAGCATCATGACCGTTTCCTTGGCATATGCAAGGACACCACACTCGTTTTCCTATCATACATTACAATCGTTTGCTTGGGAAATACAAGGAAATCATACTCGTTTATTCAACCTATACAAAAGCATCAAAATTATTTCCTTCACAAACGCAAGGACACCATTAACTTTTTCTTGGCCGAAATCATGTCCTCACAACATTTTCTTGTCATACACAAAAGGACACTGAATTGAAGGCATAAAGACATCTATTCTTTTTTCGCAAGGAAGTGCAATACTTTCTTGGTGATAAGCTCAATTAACATCAAGGATTTAATATTGTAATTGCATCAATGTCCTTATTTGCTTGTAAAAGAACATCAAATGCCTGCCCATAGTATGCAGAACGACATCAAAATCTTTGCACTGTCATACGTAAGGTCATCCAAAAACTTTCATTAGCATTCCGACGGATATTTAAAGCGTTTCCTTTGCACACACACACTCTCTCCAACTGGGGACCCCTCTCCAACTGGGGACCCCTCTCCAACAGAGGACCCCTCTCCAACAGGGGACCCCTCTCCAACAGGGGACCCCTCTCCAACAGGGGACCCCTCTCCAACAGGGGACC
>JAQFZE010001512.1:0-17643 GCA_034695245.1 Dicyrtomina saundersi | reverse complement strand
AAAAAAAATAGGCAAAATCTAGGTGGATATTTTTGAACAAAATATTTTCCATCCAGTTGAATCTAGACCTATATACCATCTTTTTAAGTGCATTAGTATCAAATATTGAATATTATAATGTAAAAATTTGTAAATAAGAATAGGGACAGGACCCTATGCCCAATTTATAGATACTTATCGTTAGTAGTAGCACATAGGCAGGAAGGCAGTGAAACCTGTAAATTTTAGTTTTAATTGTATAACCCTGCCTTCATGACATCTGAAAGGTTGTTGCAGTTGCATTCGGTAGCTGGAAAAAGCTATAGGTAAGTGCCCACATATGAGATTATGACAGATGCATCAATATATTGCATGAAAAAGAAGTTCATTGATAAATACTTGTATAGTGCTCCGTTGTATTGTGTCTGTGACGTGAGTGTGAGTTTGTTAAAGATGAATGGAATAAAAGAATGATTCTGAGTTTCCAATCAAAAATAATATATGTTTGAATACAAAAAAAAAATATTATTGCACACTATATTTATATACTGACAATAACTCATGATTACAAAAATAAAACTTTCACAACAATGGTGAAGTAAACGAAGATGCTACAACGCGATGCTACGACAAAGCTTTTTTTTCTTATCATGACGACAACGACAACGATGACGAAGAAAACTCATATAATATTATTATTATAATCTCTGTACTCTGTGTTGAATACAATCATTCGCCTGTGTACAAAGATATGAGGCTGAGACTCAAATGATACACTTGCTCTCATCTCCTGTCTTTCAATTGTACATCGTATTAAGTACATAGGTACAACAAAATATCTGTAGTAATAATGATATGTAGCTTACATGAAGGTACGCGTATGACGTATTTTAAGCAATAATACTCTCTTCTTCTTTTTTTATCATTAGAATTTGATTTTGAGTTCAATGTACAATCACAAAAATTCAGGCTGAGGCTTTTTTCAAATTCTCTAAAACTCAATAAAGACGCGTGTGTGTAAGCAAGTCTTACATTAATAACATATCTACATGAATACACGTTTAATATAAAAAACACTACGATCACACAGTAGTTATTTTGATTTAATAGCATATTTACTATTTTTTTTAACACAATATTATGCAATACAAAATATTTGATCTTCTTGATTAGGTTATAGTCCACCATAAAGACAGACAATAAGCTTCGTATAATATATCTTGTGATTGAAAAATTGTATTATGTGAATGATGTATATATAGTGACTTTTTGTGTGTGTGGATGAATTACAATTTAATAATAATAAAAAAAAATAATACATTCTCGAAAACAGCAAATCTTATTGTGGTATATATACACAAAACAAAGGATCAACAAATATAAGCATTTCATATTTGTTGGTTACGTCGTGATATTTTTCTATTTCTTCTCAGGTCACAATTTTATCAATTTGGAATCTCAAATCCTCAACTTTCAACATTATATAGTGTTATGTAAGAAATTTATAAAATGTACAATATGTGCAAAATAATGATTTGAAGCTTTGATAATATGGATAAATTATCTCGATATATCTATATTGCTTCTTAGTGGAAATGAATGAATGGATGTATCAAAAATTAGGATTACTATTACAAAATATTTTGTTCGGATAATTAAGAGTACACTACTACTCACTACTTACGTCTTATTGTATAGTAAAACTAGCAAATAGTTTTTACAAATGAGCATTTTTACACAAAAAAAACCAAGTATAGCTAATAATAATATTGTAGTAATTATTATTAAGAGCCCGTGAAAATTATTACAATAAGCCGAAAATTTCCCATTTTTTGGGGGATTTAAGACTTTGGTACTCAAATCTTTTCTCTATATATTATGCTATTTTATACGGCTAATAAAAAATCTAATTTCTTTATTATCATTCATTAAACCATGAAGAATGATGTAATTATATAATCATAATATAATATATATGTTATTGTTATTACGTGGGTACATATATATAGTGTTCTACTGGATTTTTTGTCAATCTCTTCCCGTCAGAACTCTTCCAACTTCTCACCTTACAATATTTTTTTTTGTGTATGTCTTACAAACTATCATTATCTCTTGTATTTTCTTTCCTTAAGACGGCACGGGCTGTAGACTACGTTTCGGATTTTTTTAAATAAAAATTTGATAACTGGATAATATACATATTAATTACAATACAAATACCTAAAAATTATCATAAAATCACTAAATAACTGATAGAGTAAATAAAAAATATAAATTTCTCTTGACTCGTACAATGTGTACTGCAGTTCCCCCCTATGCTTCCCTTTAATAGAGAGATTCAAAAGATGACATTAATGACATCACAGCAGAGAAGAAGAATAACTCACGAAATGTATAGTATATATAGTAAAATATATAATTAATTAATTATATATATAAATTTATAAACGTCAGTGTCTTTTTTTTTCAACTCCAAATAAAAATACAATTAATTAGAGAGAAACTATATAGTTCAGCAATGAGCTGTACAATTGACTCTACTCGAGATATACACGGTATTAAGGCTAACAGTTTATACAGGTTAAGTAAGATGATATATAGGTACAAATACAAGATGATGAAAACAAAAAAAAATATTCAGTTTTACAAAATACAATTCACAAGAATTTCAATTAATAGTCGTTGAAAAATAAGGAGAAAAAAAATATACATAGTAATTATTATAATCATTTAATTATATATAGTTTAAAATCTGAAGCTATTGTTTAGTATTTAAATTGAACTCCCAGTAACGGAGTGTATATTGACGGCGGTGCAGGAATCTGTGTACAAATCAGTCCTCCTCATATGAAAGGATCTTCACATTACTTTTATTGATTACGTTAGTTTAAAAAAAAAGGAGCTGAAGTGAAACGATGTTTTTTTGTTTAAAAAATTCAATACAATATACGAGTTATAATATAAAATTAAAAATACTCTAAAATTGACTAATGTTAACCAGGTTAACGTCTCCACGCTTGAGCATTAGGATCAGCTGGGGGCTGCTCATCATTAACACCATATTTAATACCTTCCAAGAGACCATTCTGGAATCCCTTGGCTCCCTCAACCAAACCTGAGAAGAGATTTCCTTTTGTTTTGGCGGCTTGAACAACTCCTGATGAGAGAATCTCCGTCGTTCCTGAGACCCAGTCCACGGCTGTCCCCACAGTCTGAGCCACTCGTCCACTAACATCACCCAGAATGTCAAAGGCGAACGGGAGAGTTCCGGACAAACTAGTCTTGGCAGCAGCCAATGAAGCCACGAGATTTGAGAAAACATGTAATAAGCTCCCAGTCACATCTCCAAACGTCTCCAACAATCTTTTGATCACAACAGCTCCGGATCGAAGGGCCTATAAGTTTCATTTTTAATCCCATTTCCATTAAATTGACCTCAATATCCAATATTTTTAAACTACTTACTTTTTTTGTCTACATGACATAAACCTTCAAAATTAAAATTAGTTTCCTATTCAACTCTGTAAGTAGAATGAATATTCTATTCTGTATAATTTGGCTTATATAGTTATCTTCTATATATTATACATGATATAGGAGGCGAGGAAGGATTAAAATTATTTCCGGAACGAAAGTGCTTCAATTTAAAAACTGAAGATAATAATCTGACCACTACCATTACGATTACCATAATAATATAAATAGCCAAATTCTGCGATAGGTTGCATACGGATACTATAAGGGGAAGCAATACGACCTCTATTTTCAGATAAAAGTGTAATAAGCGTCGTACACGTGAGTGCCTAAATTAAGTAGGGTACGTAGTAGACGGCGACGGCATAAGATACACAGCAGTAGGAAAATTCTGGGTCAAGCCTGCAGCTAAAATCTTAAATAGTTTTTGGTTATTAAGTAAACTCAGCTGAGTAAGCGAATGTATACAGAATGGAATGTACATAGTATGCAAACAAAATTGGGTGACCAATATTTTTGCATAAATTTAACAGGCGGAATACTTGATGTGTTAAGATGGTGTGAGAGATTGGTTTTTCAATTTCATGTTTAGGTATAAGCTACTTACAGTCTACGGTTGAACACTCAACACACCCTTCCTGGTTCCCCTCTGCCTTTACTTTACTTTATTAAACTTTGAATAGGCACCTATATGATGATTACGCTACACAGCTACTTAACTATCAACGAGAAAACAAAAGGATATTTAATAACAACGAAGAAAAAAACCCTTTTAAAAGTATCATGAAAGAGCATAAAAATTAATTGAAAAAAGTGAATAATTTCTAATAAGCTGCACGACATAAGTACTTAGGTCCCACCTACCTTCCTGTAAATGTGTATGTATGGATTAAAAACATGACTTAAAATAATAACTTGGTTTTAAAGTTTTTTAGAGGAATATCTGATTGACTAGCTCTAAATTCTCTAGTTCATTCTTGAACCTTAACAGTATATGTTATCTTACCACTGGCAGTTGTTTAGCAGCTTGAGCAGTAACACCGGCGGCAGCATCCGTAGTTTGAGCAAGAGTATCAGCGGCTCCAACAATCAATGGCTTGAGGAGAGATAAAGCCAGATTTGGAATGCCCAAGAGTAATCGAATGATTTGTCCGAAAACATTTCCAGTAGTTCCTCCCACACTCTTCAAATTGGTAGCGATGACATCTCCGGGTCCGAGAGCATTGGGTCCGTATGGTGGCTCACGGTAAATAGCAGGATTGGGATGATTGAAATATTCGACTCCTTTCACTCCCACAGCTGACAACTGCTCCTTGGCACATGGACAGTTCATAATTTTGTCTAACATGGCATTGCCGGTCATATACTGTTGTCGGGCTACACGGGACTGACTCGCCACGGAGGATGTTTCGGAGGCGGAGGCAATGGGTGAGGGAACAGTGGGTTGTGACGGAGCGGCAGTCTTGGTCTTCTCACTGCTGACTGGAGCTGTGATGGCTTCAGTGAAAGACACGGCACTTCCCTTCGGTGTTGACGACTTGGGATCCGCAAAATCAGCTGGTAAATTCAACGCTTTGAGAACGTCCACAATTTCATCCTGTTGGATTAATAATTGAAAATTAAAAATTAATCATTATTTCGAGCATTCAATTCAATTACAACTACGACCACATTCCACATTGCACAATGCAGTAAGTATCCTATCCCTAAAGTTCTCGACGACTTCGACTGACATCAACCATCAACATTCTTTTATCCTGCCAAATTTATTAGTTAACAATTTATTCTGTTTACATCACACACACGCCACACAGAACAATCCACTTTTGAGTCCTGCCAAGAAATATGAGGGCGCTCTGCGCCTTTGACTAATCTCGCCTAATTGATCATGACGGCTACATTACACATCTTATAATCAAGACTAAATTTACGACATGTTCAGATTCTCACATTCATTTTAATTTTCTGATATTTTTTTTCTGTGTGTGATGAGTCGATATAATATGCTTCTGCTATTACTGCTATATATTGCTACTGCTTTTGTTGTGGTTCTTGTTAATTCTTCGATACACGTGTGTCTCAGCTTCCAAACAAAAAGGCAAGAAAATAAATGCCTCGACATAATATGTGCATATCTATGCATACATATCTCCCTGCTCGTGTGTAAGTATAATATAATATAATATGTTGTTGTTTTTATATAATTCATCCCTTGCAGCATAACTAATTCAATGAAAATTAAGTAATTTTTTTTATACTATGCAAAAGCTAAATTTCGAAATTTCCACATCACTATAATACATTATACTGTATTCTTGTACTAAATGAACTACCTCTCGTGAATATATTGACTCTGTAGAGGATCCGCTTGCCATTTATCAGTCACTATGCTTCTATACAAATTCTAAATTGATGTCCACACACTTATAGGCATGCTCAGAATGCAAGCACGACTAAAGCCGCAGAGCCTTCACAAATTATTGTATATTTAAATGCAAAATGCTAAATGATAATTGCCTCTATGAGAGGACTGACAGTATGCGAGAGTGCGAGGGTAGTACTTGGGACTGGGTAAATATGGGTTCCCTGACGACGTAGCTCTGCCTCTTCTCTGTATCTGCATGTCTGTCTCCGATCATGCCAACCTATTTCTTACTAGCAGAGAGAGAGAGGATATTATGATTACGATTACAATTACAGCATAAATAGTATCGCTTAAGAAAATGCACCTGAACGACAAGTCTACCTTCATCGTCATCGTCGTCATCATCATCATCATCATTATTCTCATTGAGGACTATACGAAAATGAAGTACCTGTCTATATTGCTCCCTAATCGTGTCACTATGCCACTTACACGAATCGACATCTCACCAAATCATAATAATTTCCAATATGTAAGTGAGAGTGTACACGAAAAAATAAAATATGATTTACCATTTAGTAAAGATGAAAAAATATAATTCCCATAAATTAAATTTTATTGGTCCATGAATCATTTTTCATTCTGTCTGTCTGTATGCGTATAATATGATTGTCTCCTGAGATCTTGGAAAATATATTGAAATAATAAATAGCTTACCAATATATAATTATGTACAGGTTTTAATCCCTACGGCGATCAAACTCTATAAGTAGCGAGATTTTGTAAAATATATATGCAAGATTTTACGTTAAAACATGGTCACAAAAAAACAACGTCTTCAGTGGGTTTTATGATTTTTTTCTTCTAAATATAAGCCAAAAGTTATTATTTTATATTCTTTGAATCTGTGAGTGCTTTTCAAATTATCTGCACATAGTACTACTGATCGTACTTACGGAGTACAGAGCGTAATTGTGCTGCAGTTAAAAAAAAACTACGGAATTTATTATACGCTGTCATTATTATTTGAATTCACGTCATAAAAATACAATCCAACTTTCTTTACCTACTCACTGATTTACTTCCCTTAGGAATAAGGCTCTGCCTATACGGATAGAGATACACTCTCTATACACAATAATAGTAGTAGATATAAATACTAACAGTAACTGTACTGTACTATTTTCGTATATGTAGTTGAGCTAATTTGGAGAATAATTCAATACTGTATAGACTGTGATGACTATACACATCAAATGGATATGCACACGACCAACCATCGTTTCAAGTTAGTGTATGAATGTATAGTGTGTGAGGCAAACTAAAAATTCTTGAAGAGATACAGACATGTATGCGCTGCAAGATCGTAATCACAGCTGATTTTATTTATATTACTATTATATGATCCTGAATAGTAATAGTTTTAGCAGTAGTCAGAGCCAGAGCATTAACCACAATACACTTTAGACAAGACTACTTGTAGCCTATATAGCTCAAAGAAATAAGAAGTATGTCATGCAAGAGATGCTGCGTGAATGGAAACAGTTTAGCAGTATTAATATACAAAGTTGAATACCTACACTAATTTTATAGGAACTATACACAGCTGCACTCACATACACACACACACAGATAGACACCCAATCGTAATGGGTTTTTTTTTACCTACCAGTAGATACGGACATAAGATAAAATAATTATGCTATCTATCATGTGCTTGTGCAGCATGCCAGCATGCGTTTGACTATTTTTTTTTAACGTTGTCTATGATCTCCGAGTTCAACTTGAAATCTGAGTGGAAATGAATGTAAATGTATATTATGCTACTTAGTATACGTATGTATAGTTAATACTCTGTTCCTCGATTTCCATTCTACCGCACAGCTTGAGAAGGAGGAAAAACCAAGCCTCGTAAAAGCCTCAACTCAACAACAACGGATACAAAAATTATGATGCATAATACAAACAACCAAATGTTTGCAGGTTTAATAATTACCATCTCACAAATATTGGCTTGTGTAGTTTCACATAATAGCAATATGTCATATACGGAATTAAAAATATAAATAGGAAATTCTTTATACTGGATAATACTTTATTAATAGAAACGCTATGTTTGAACTGCCTAAACATATATAAAATTCAAAATTTTACTAATAATATTATTGATTAAGGAAGTAATCACTTACTGATCTGGATTCGGCATACTGCGTCGTATCTGCATTATTACTCGCGGATGTAGAAAAGTCTTCTTTGTCGGTGGAGGTAGGAATGGCTTTATCCGAAAGGGGTAAAGTTTCCTCTGCTCTCCGAAGTCTGGGTGACAATTCAGACTGTGATAAAAGATCATTTCCTACTTTACTCCCCGCATTATCTCCATCAAAGGAGACGGGATGAGA
Organism: Dicyrtomina saundersi; assembly: GCA_034695245.1. Lineage (NCBI taxonomy): Eukaryota > Metazoa > Arthropoda > Collembola > Symphypleona > Dicyrtomidae > Dicyrtomina > Dicyrtomina saundersi. The sequence continues at coordinate 9,426 of JAQFZE010001512.1, read as the reverse complement.
CTGTACGTATCCGCTAAGGGCTAAGATCACTAAAACCAATGTCCACCTCATCTTCAAATCTTCAAATCTAGAGGAAGAAAAAAAACAATTGAAAGAATTAAATAAATGGTTTGCACTTCACTTTTAAAATTTTCAACCATTCAATTTATTTATTTATTTTTTGTCCCGACTATTCGTATTTCCAACACAGAACAACAAAACAATTGAGTTTCAGTATTAGCTTATATATAGTGTATAAAATGCACCAAAATTTGGAGTATATCAGGGGTGTACACAGTTGCGGTTGTCACCGTGTTTTTATTACTCTCTATCCGTCAATTATTTCTTTCCAACAAACTTCAAAAACGTCAGCGGGAACAATGGAAAAACAAATATATGTATCTTGCCTTACAAAAAAATATCACACTCGAAACTTCCAAATCCTTTTTCTCGTGTAGTACATATTATAGAAATTAAAATTATTTCCCTATTTCCTTTTTTGTGTGTATATAAAGAATCCTTTGAATTTCATTTTGAATTATTATATTTTGCAAACTCACTTGTATATACTTGTATTCAAATGACGATCCAACACAACAAGAACAAATCTCCACACAAACTTTTCTAATCTTAAAACCAACTTTTATTTTTTATTCACAATTCTATTCCTATACTCTAGAGAACGTCTGTCTCAGGAGCTCTTTACGTATTAGTATACGGCTTAACTTCTTCTTGCTGTCTACTTGACTTGCTCTATTCCATATTTGAACTTCTTGTGTGACTATAGTGACTACGACCACTGACGACCACCACTCTCAGGTGTAAATATTTAATGAAAACTTGAGGAGTCTTTAATTTATTACTGTTGAGAATTGCAGCAGCAGCAGCAATAATAATCACCAGCAATGTGAGTAAATGTAAATAACTTATAGGTATAGGTATATTTGATATGTATAGGAAGGAATTGTAAATTACTATTTACTATAAATATTGCCAAAGATCCAAAAACGTTGTTCGTCCCCTAGTTAACAACATAAATAGTTTCTCAATATTGTAAAAAAATATTGTGACTATTTACTCTGTGTGGACTCAAGTATTGAAGAACTGTGTGTAGAGGACTGTCCGAGTGAAAAGATGTATTGAATTATTTGAAATGTACTCAAGTCTCAAATTAAAAATAAAAAAAATAAAAAAATCTTGAGGGCTGATCAATTGATATAGTTAAAGTTGGTAAAAGGAATTCAATTAAAAGAGAGACTACATTCGCACTCGCGTACGGGCTGAGGTAGAGACAATAACAGTATAGAATTTAGAGGAATAGACAGACACACATGTAGGATGTATAATACGGAGGCTGCTGGCTGAGTGACCATTTGTGGGGACTATAAGGACGGAGCGGTAGTGTGTATGTGTGTGTGTGTGTTTGTTCCTTTTCGTTTGTTGCTGTTCCTTGCAAATAGAATAAGAATGAGATTATTTACTTTTGACTTGAAAGCGAAAGTTTTTCCAAGCCTTCTCTCTCTCTCTCTCTTGTATAATGTGTATGTTTCTCTGGGTTTTTCTACGAACCAACCAGTTATGAAGTTACGTTACATTAAGTTACGTTACATTACGTCGTGAGGCTTCAGTTACTAACAATTACGTTCACGTACACACAGACACACTCCACTGTTCTCCCTCCACACAGCTATAAAATGAGACTATAGTATAGCCCATAGCATATACATATATACTCTGCAAATCCCTATGAGTATATCACTATATTCACAGGACATACCTTCAAAACAGGATACATGGGCACTGCGTCCATCGCATGTTATATTAAAAAACAAATTACATGTTGTGCTAAACTCTTAAGAAAATGTATTATAGTTTTATTATGCTTTATTGTATTGTATTGTACTGGTCTATATTGTATTGTTGTCTTATATTCTTTAACTTAATAGTAGCCTCAGATATATATTCTTCCAAATGAAAATGAAATGATTGAGTAGGTGAGCGAATAGAGCGCGTATCTATATATGTACAGTACAGTATATTCCCAGTCCCAGCATCTGTACTACTAACTCATGTCTCGGCATTGTCGTTGTGGATTGTGGACGGACTTGCTTTACGATTTGGATTTGGAATATGAATATTATTATGAAGAATGTGGGAGCGCGTTAACTTTGACTTTAGCTTTAACTTTAACATGGGTGGCTGCCTCATATGACTCACACAACGGCTGAGAGTGCAAAGTGTAATCAGGTAGGTAGGTACCTACCTACATACCTTCTTATTACCCATAGTGGCTGCTGGTTCTTGGTGTTGGTGCTGGTGGTGAGTTGAAAGTCAAAAGACTCTAATGTCTGTGCTATGTTATGCAGCTAAAAGTTGAGTGCTTTGGAGTTGAGAGTGGAGAGAGGTATGTTACTCCTATTATTTAGCTGTCGAGATTAAACTTAAAGGCTTCTCAACAATTGACTTTTCTATTTACCTTTTAACCGTTACTTATATTATATTACACTAATAATGAATCTACACTTATACTAATAAAACTCACAATCATACATTACCTTTCTGCTCATACATAATTACTGCTCATCGGACTCTAACAATACGTTTTAAGGGTGGCTAATTTCATTGTGCGAGTACATGTATGGAGGAGCATACGGCACGAACACCACGTGAACTCATAACAAGTCCTACTTTTCTCTATATATCTATATAACTCTATACACTTATGTCATGTATGCAAAAAGACTCCCCTCATAAGAAACTAAAAGAAACCATTCTGTTCGCATTTTTATCGGCCAAGTGTATTTCTCCTGCGCACTATACTATTCCTATTATTGTATATTATATGTACAGTATTACACTCAAAATAAAACTAAAAGTAGGTACAGTTACATTTAACTATCAACTGTAGCCATATAGATATGTATCTATATTCTCCATACTGACTCAGTACGCACATAATATTTTTTTAAAGTTGTTTAAAGTTGAACGTTTAACTCATTTTATTTTTTTTAGGAGAAACCTTAAACGCGCAAAAGAAAAAAGGTGAGAAACTAAATCTGTCAATCTGCGTGGGTATAACCCTATAGTTTCCCCTCTGTCCAAAGTACCTTCTAATGTCAGTAGTTAACTAGCTAATTTAGTGAGCTCAAAAGAAAGGTGAATTTATGGTATTTACTATCACTGCAGGATACCATTTTAATATTTACCTCTCAACAAAATTACATAGGGAGAGGATGAACTATCTACTAATGGTAGGCTCTGTTCTGTGGACTCAAAATATATAAAAGCCCACCAAATTTAGCTAAATTTATAATAATTTGCGCAGTGTTTAGACGATGAACACTTTTGTACCTAGGTACACTCCATTTTCAAGTTAAGATGCTAAAAGATCACACTAAAAAATAACTGTAATTTCAAACAACAAATTATTACATAGTTTTATAGTTTCAACAAACTTACAATTTTCTGAGGGAAAGTACGATATGTATGTATATGTGAGGAATTGAATGACATCAGATTCTAAATGCAGTACATTACAGTACAGACAGTACAATAATTGTAGAATGGAGACCGCGGTGCTTCCAAATCTACTCCTCTACCAACTTTCATTTTCATTTTACATCAATACCAAACGTTAAATGCAAGCGGTATACAGTTACGTCTTGCTCTTACGCGGTTAATGCTAATGGTATGAGTGATTGACGACTGCGATTACAATTACGACTATACCGCTACAGAATTATGAGCAGTGCTTCATTTAAAATATATGGGTGATTTTGTTTCTATATAGCATAGTCTTTTTCCTATATATTCTCTGTTTTTGGTTTTTGCTCTACTCCCTTCGTTAGAGAAATACGTACGTGTGGGAGGAAAAAAATTATTTAAAAATAATAATGATTGAAAGACTACAGACATAATGAGGAATTGTAAATCAAAAAATGTAAATTTGGTACATGTGGGTGGCGGGCGGTGAAATGTTGACTACTGCTGTAATAAATCTTAATTCTAATAAAGATTTGATGGTAAAATTTAAATAGATTCATATACAATTATTATTAAACATTACTCACAATCAGTGCTACCAAATCAAAGCGTAGCCCAAATTTACTTTGCTGTAGAATAATCATACAGCGTGAATTCATTCAATTTTTTGAGGTTATTGCTCATGCCATAGGTTTTTTTTTCGTTTGCCTTCACTTTCGATTTTCAATTCATAATAAAATAGAAAACTCAAACTAACTGTTACACACACACAAAACCTGAAGCTGAAGGGTGGGAATGGTAGGAAAATTATACAACTGTACATATATAGGGATCTTCTTATAATATACTTGTATACAGTACTACGTACAGAAACAGAAACAGCAGGCAGATACGTTCATATTGTGGGAACTTATTTGTTAATTTGATGTTAACTGTTAAATAAATCCAAGTTGAAAAAAAATAAAACAGCATAACTATTAAGATTACTATTGACCTTCGCTTATGCAAAGGGGTCATGATACATTATTATATATTAATAATACGTATAAAACTGTAACAAATGATTATTTGATGGGTCATTCTCAGACATCTATATCTCTACCACAAATTCACAAACCATTTAAATAGTTTATTTAATTTTTTTTCTCACACAACACAACCCAAGAAAGAAAGAAAGAAGAAAAAAAACGAAAACTAATGAATGACATAACTTCTCCTTCATTTAGAATGTATCTCTCCTATATACTCTGAACAGAAGTACAGACAAAAAGACATAATAAAATATTTTAGACCAATCTACCTATACACACTACTAACCCTTACAGTCTTGATTTTTCTTGATTATGAAACTCCAGACTATTTTTCTCATGAATTATCTCCGACTTCTCGAGCTCGACTTTGACTAACTAACAAACAATAGGGAATTCTCTTTCTCTTGTACATAGAGTGCCATAGAACACGCAGGGATTTTAATACACTATATACTGCATACATACCTTTGATGGTGGCTTATATTAACTAGCGTGTGAATTTTTTTTCCTTCATTTTTTTCTTGCAAAGCAAACAAATAATAATGGCGTGCTTCATTTAACTTTGTTTTACAAATCCCGCTTTGGTCTTGGTAGCAGAATAGTAGAAATAGTATTTTAGTATGTACATGATTATTCTATATATATTGAATACTTTAGAATTTACAGTTGTTGGAGTACAAAATATAGATCAAGTATTATTAATAGCTACATAGTGATTTATTAGCCTAGTATACTGAATCTGAATGCTGATGATATTACAATGCTTACTTGTCTTAGGCTTGAAAGGAAATTACCTCATACTTGGAATCAACATAATACTAATCTATAGTCTATAGTCCGTCAGTTATTCTACACTATAAAATACAATCAAGGGTTTTATTTTATGGATACGTGGAAACAAGTGCACATGCAAACAAGTAAGTAAACTTGACATAGATGATGCAACTCAGTTTTTTTTTCTCCATGTAATAATATATTCGATTGTCAACGAGTAGTACTTCAAATCAAGTGAGAGAAAACATATACGATTATAAAATTGTATATCTTTGTCTTTGCATTTTTGCATTTGTCATTGGAGAGGGATACAAGAAACGTACGAGTAATTGTATGCACTTTGTAAAACGTCGTAATGCTTCCATTATTTTCCATTGCACTGTCAAGAATTACTTAATAAGAAACGAACGAAAGCGTTTGCGGGGAAACAGACATACACACACAGCACAGTACTAACTACTAACTAGAAATAGTAAAGTGCTGGTCGGCTCTTGTTCTTGATACATTTAAATTAGAGGTAACCGTAAAAATTCTTGCCTCACTTAAAATTAGCCTACCAAATAGTACATATGGTAATTACGTATTGAACTCTCATAGTCTCCTTTAGTGTCTATATCTACATCGGTACACCTTACCGGTACCGGTACCGGTACCGAGGAGTGGGGATGGTGATTTACCTGTCATGTAGAAATACTTGGAAATTATTTGAATTTTTAATATCTGTAATCTGTACATGGGCAGAATTCCTTCAAGCTTCCCCTTATACAGTTTATGACTTATCTGCATACGTGCTCGCATTAATATTATCCTTATTACGGTTAAATCTTTTCCTCAAGCATTGTGCCCTCTCTGTGTGTCCTGAGTATTGTGTGTGTGTGTGTGAGCTATTACCTTTTCCATTGCCTTGCTCAAATCAATCTTAATCAAATTAGAAACATAACCTAGTGACTATTTTTTTAAAGTCTTCCTTGTAATTTTCTCAAATACATTGCTCAACAAATTCATGCATACAAAAAAATTGAAGGCTTCAAAGATGGGGAATATACATAAGCCAATGCTATACCTCTATTGCTAACGCTAATGCTAAAATCCTTATTCTATAAATTTCCTTCATCCTTATCTCACTCTCTGTTTAAGTACCATGAGTGGAAATGCTCTCAAAAGAGGAAAAGTCACCTGAAATTCATTGCTAATTGCTAATCATGCAATTTCCCGCTCTAATTTTGTAAGGAGGAAGGAGCGTGATAATTCCTTTAAAAAATGCAAAATTTTAATGTTAGGATTACAATATAAAAATTAATTGACTAATGCAATGCTAAGGTTTATATGGTGGTGGTGGTGGTTCTGGTCCTCATGAAAAATTTAATGTGATATACGCAGTAAGAATGTAATTATTAGGACTCATTCATGGAAATTTTGAGACTACCCTTCTTTTTCTTGTACAATGGAAAATAGAATAGAAGGTAAGTGGAACAATAAAAAATGTGACAATGAATAATCAGCAAGTGTAAAGCAATCACACTATTTTTGATGGTCTACGGAAGGCTAATTCAGTAGTTATTATGAACCATGAATATAAGTAGTATACAAAAATATAGAAATTTAAATTGGACTTATCCTTACACACGGATATGAAGTTTTAAAAATTATAAAGATGTTCAATAATAAGCATCTATCTCTTATACTCGTACAAAAGAAAATTTGTGAAACCTGTTCATGTATTATTGGCTTGAATTTTAAAAAAGAGAGAAATAAACTGATTCTACGTTCAAAACCACGAGAACATAATATTTTAATCAAAAGTCAAAAAGTATTAATTAAATATATCTACTGATAATCGTAATCGTGAGTCTATTTCTTTCTCAAATTTAAATACAGCGTTACCAGTGTACATCTTAATGACCAACTCAAAAGCATTAAGGAAAAGTTTATAAGCGCGGCCTGGATAAGAGAGGAAATGTATTTTTAGTCTTAATGTACAAATGGGAATTGGTTCTCATTTTCTACTAGGTACCTTTTAGAATGACATAATTATTGAAAAATTTTGAATTGTAAAAAGCTTTTCTGTCTCCTTTTGAATAATCTTTCTTGTATGAATATGCTTGCTATCTAGGATATCCTTTATACTGATATTCATGATGAAAGGTAGCCGCGCAACACAGCCACGACGAACACATTAAAAATTGAGTGAACATTTTTTCGCCATCAAATCAATAGAAAACATAAATTAAGCAATTATTATTATTGTGTAAAAAAAAAAGTGCGGGGAAAATCGTTTAACGATTTGATCTAATTATTTGATGGATGGCAATTTTTCTTTTAAAACGTCATTACATATTCTACATTGGCAAATACCCACAGTAAAAAAAGGAATCTGCATATATGATTGGCATATACATAGTAGTGTTTGTATCTATCTAAATACGCAATAAAATTGTATGCATATCGATACTTAAGAGAATATGTAGTCTTACAGGAATATAGGAATAATGTCTCACATTCTGAGAGGATAAAAAAGTTGATAATCTATGTATGAGGTACAGGAGAGGGCCGCGGAGCCTCTCTCCCCATGAAATCCTCATAATAACATCTTATAAAGGTAATTATGATGATAGGGCTCTCCAATGTTACGTACGTATTTGTACAGGACAATTAACAGGGTGGCTCTCAACTTAGCGAGCTTCAAGATTATGTATGCACACACGATTAGGATTTCAAACTCATTGATAGTCCAATATATGTACGTGGCAGAGGACAGAGATGAGAGTTACTTGGGAGAACTGACCTAGTTGTCGCTCGTCGTATATTTCATTATTGCATGGGACAGTAGTGTATATGTACAGTCATATGGTGAGCTTGAACCGTTGCCGTTAAGAAAAATGCAGTTCTATCCTACACATAATGTGTCGTATTTCGTAGTTTCGTAGTCTGCCTGCAGAGAATTCAAAGTGGTTGGTAGGATACACAGAGAGACTATATAGATTGGATATTATACACTCAAGCCGGAATTGGCACTTTCATTTGACTCACTGATTACCATGTCTTAGCATTACTTACGAGCAGACCTCTACATTTTACATACATTTTACATGTGCATTGGTTTAGAGTTTGGAGTTTGGAGTTTGGGTCTTTGGGTGTTTTCGTTCTGAGAATGAGCAGCATATTATGTAGATAGAGATACAGCTTTGTTTGTTTACAGGTGTGTGCTCCTTCGGAAAACATAGATATTTAATAATATTATTATTATCATTATTATCATGTTATATTCCTTAGCTCTCTTCTCTCTCTCAGAAGAATGGAGCCTGCACCACTGCTTATGCATACTCAAATCCCAGTGCCCAGTCCACGTCCACAGCACCACTTCCAAGCAGATAGTTGTTTACTGTTTACTAATACTGTTCAGAGCTCATATTTTAGATAGTAGCCATGCACATAATATATCTTGTGCCGTAGAGTAGAGGTGGATAATAATTATAAAAGTCTAACTGGTCGCTTACCCCATGCCCGTTGTAATTTGTAGTATAGTACACCATCCCCAAAGTCAAAAAAATGTGAGCGTATTCGCTCACTGACTACCACTTCTTCATGCTGAACTTCTTGCTTCTTACCTCACTAACTAAACCCCTTCAATTCCTGATCCTTATGTATTTCTACGCTTATCTCTTGGGCTTTTGGGCTCGTTGTGTGTGTCTACTCCAACTTCTTACTTAATAGCCACCAACAACAACAACAACATTGCCAAAACCAAAGGCAACTCTCAGATGTGTTACTCTTGAGCCCCATGAATACCTTCACCCTCAGCACAGGTCGTGGTGCTATTACGTATGGTTTTTGGTGTGTGATGGGATCTGCAAAGCAGTAGCTCTGCCTTTATAAACTGACACAAATGTACCAAAAGTTGTTTGCGTTGTTTTTGTTTTCTATTACATTTTTGTGTACGGCATATATTATGTATGAAACATGTGGATAGCATCTACTCTACTGTTCGACTGCTCCACAGAGCACAAGGAGAGTGGCCACTACACCGCTACTACTACTACATACTACCATTACTATACTTGCTATATAGAGGAGACACCTGCGGTAATGTTATAAAAGTCCCAGTTTTTTCAGTCTCAGTCCCGAAAAGTCTTTCCAACTTTTGGATCAGTCAGTCCAG
>JAQFZE010001511.1:0-17652 GCA_034695245.1 Dicyrtomina saundersi | reverse complement strand
TTTACACTTTTCAAAAACTCTTAATTAACATTTTACGCATGTTTCTCATTTTGTTTTTATGACATAGCTCATTTTGAGTCTAGCTTAAATTGGATATGGGTAATTTTGGTTCTTCACAGACGATATATATCTTTAGAACTGTATAAAATGTGAACATATTCCTGTTAGATATGAGCTTCACGAAAAGCGGAAATTATTGGAAAGGCTAAAGACCGATCTGTCAGTCTCCCGTCAACAATGGGCCAAAGTACGTCAAAAGAATAATGAGTCTGAGATCCTCTGCCAACGAATGAGAGCCGAATTTGCAAGACGTCGTCTCCCCCTGTCACAGCACTCATCATCCCAAGAAAGTGGAGCATTTTCTCAAGCCTCTCCGTCGCCCTGCTCCTCCTCAACTGAGGACGAAGATGTGGAGACGGAAGAAGGCGGACAGAAACCCAGACCCGAGGCACTCGCTTCTGCAACGGACACGGTCACTCTCCGTGGTGACGGTGACGAGGACAATGAACGGGACGAGACTGCCAACGATCCTAACTCTGGCTCAGGACTGGAGGAGGGGGAGGAGGAAGAAGAAGAGATACGGGACTACGACGAAGTAGAAATGGACGTTGACCCATTAGAAGAATTAGTTTCAGACTTGGTAGAAGAAATTGAGGCAGTTGCTTCTGCAGAAGATGCCAGTCTTGAAATCGAACCTGATCCTGGTGTGGACGGTAAATACGGACGGTTTTAAAAATTTTAAGCACTTTAATACACATTTTTGGATTAATTATAGGGCCGAGATGCCAATAACCTGTGGCCATTAAGTCTCTTCTATACAGTTCCAATTTTTATGGACACATTATTTTTAATTTTGACGTCCTCATTTTCGGTTATTGGTTCTGGTTTGATTTTTGTTGTCTTTGTCTGCGCGTCTGTACTTTTACTTGACTGTGACGTGTGTGTGTATGGACTTTTCAGACGATGCATTCCACAGGAACCGTGCAAATCGCCTCCGTCGACTTGAAGATGCAAGCCGTGTTTTATATTCCCGTTTAATGGCAACTACAGTCCAAGGTTCAACCTTAGCTTCCCGTTTGGCACAGCTCCATGATCATTATGGCTCACATGATGGGGCTCCACCAGGAACTGATTCTTTTGAATGTACGATAAGTAACATGCTTTCTACTATTTTTTTTATACTATTTGTTTATTTTTTTTTTTTTCATCAGCTTTGTATTATTTCTGTGTCGATTTTCTTACGTAATATACCCATAAGTGAAATTCTCTACACAAATCCACGTATACGGTTTAAAACATGATGTAAGACTTAAATACCTTATTTTTTGCTTGTGCACATGTATTACTTACGTACAGTTGATGAAATAACGATGGAAACCACGAGCTCCGCAGATGTGGCGTATGCAAGCGTGCTCCAAAACCCGAACAGTAATACAGCGGATGACACGGAAATTGACAGTCAATTTGAAGATACCCCTACAAGCCCGGGTCTTACCAATCATTTACATAACTCAAATCCTTTACTCTCGGGATCCGGGAGTGTAGATATGATCCCTGAAGATATGCCAACCCTTAATTCCGAATTCCAAGATGTAACAACAATGACGCCTACCACCACCACCATCCCGAACCCCGAACCGACTTTGACAAGCAGTAATAGCGAACTCCATAATATACCAACAGCTACAGTCAACCCCAACCCTATCCCCAACAACACAAATTTCCACCCCACACCCACCTTAAGTATCCCAGTTGTAACCATGACGCAGAATGCTGAAGCACTCCTAATCAACGTGGACATGGAAGGCCAGGAGAATCTGGCAGAATTAGCAGTTCCACGTGCAGCCAGTCCCTCCCCTCTCCTCGTCCTCTCAACCCCAACTGCAACATCCACCCAAGTATTTACGAATAATGAGCACATAATGAGTGGTAGTGGTGGTCCTGGTGGTGAGCACCTTGCGACTGCTGGGATGTCCACTAGCGCCAATAATGACACGGACCCAAATTCCCTGAGTCGCCTCATAATTCAACAAGTGCCCAAAAGGCTTGAGATACTAAAACAACAGAACTGCTCCATGAAGGATCGTGAGCACCATTTAAGACTGGAGATGGAGGAACAGAAGAAGAGGATGGAACGATTGGAAATGGAAAACCAAAAAATTAATGAGCGTCTTCACGAAGAAATCCAATCCAAGGAAACTGCTATTGCCACTCTTCATACTGACATAGCTGATCTCGTCTCTAGTCTCAAAACGTATTTTGGTCCCCTTAAAATATTTCTGAAGTTTAAAACATATCGCCTGTGAAGAAAAAAATGACCCATTTCCATTTGTAGCTAAAACACTACTACAAAAATATTGAAACATGTCTTGCAAGCATTTCAATAGAATATTTTACCCTTTTCAAAAACATGTAAATAGAACATTTTACACTTTTCAAAACCACGTAAATAGAACATTTTACACTTTTCAAAAACATGTAAATCGAACATTTTGCACTTTTCCAAAAATCCTAAACATTTTACGCATGGTTCTTATTTTGTTTTTATGACATAGATTATTTTGATTCCAGCTTAAGTTGGATATGGGTCATTTTGGTTCTTCACCGACGATATCATTGTAATAATTTTATTGATCATTGAAGTTTTGATTTTGATTTTATTAGAGAAAAAGAAACTTTGTCTAGCTTTGTAAAAACGTACTTGGAGGAAAAGTCTGACATGGAATCACCTCAACCAAAACAAGTACCTTCAACTTCCTCGGACAAACATTGTCACAAATGTGAGAAGAAATTCTCCATTTGGAGAAGAAGGAAACATCAATGTAGTATTTGTAAGCTCAACTTTTGCCGGGATTGCACATCTACGACGGCATCCCCTTCCCAATCATCCAATGCTCAACCAGGCACGAGCAAAAGCACAACGTAAGTTGGAAATTTAAATTATTGTAGGTAGTTGTACACTTGTACATGCCTTACGTGTAGTTTCGATTTTACTCGTCCAAAAGTTCAAAATTAATTAAATTATTTTAATTTAATGTATTCGTTACAGAAGCACAAAACAAAAGCCTTGCTGTAGTACCTGCCATGATCGACGGGTTCTTTTGGAGACCACGGCTCAGTCACTTTTGTAAACATTCGTTCTCGTTATATTATTATTGAGCCACGTCATTAAACATTATTGATACACTACGCTAAAATATACTATTATACCATTTATTGTAAATTCGATACTTGCGTGAATTAAAATTGATTGCCTTCGCCAATAATGCCCTCCGTCTGTTTCCCTAATAAAAAAAACTCTTTCGCAAATATTAAACTTGAGATGATTTTATGTGGTGTGATGAATATTTACTAGCCCCCAGTACTTAAATGAAAATCAAACACCTCATCATTTTTAAAACATATGCTATGTAAAATACAGTTTTTACATTTACGGGTCAAATCATTTATTCCAAGTAAGAATATATTATAGAGAGTAAAATTAGGATAATTACATACTGAAGGAATCGGGATTATAGAGGATGATATTTTAGTCTGGCTGCGTTAAGCAAACGGAGGCGATTAAATTTGGGTTTTATGAAACGATGGTTCATGGTTCACTATTTGTATTACACACGTATTTTTTTATGTGATGTAATGATTGTTATTTCAGAATTCAGAAAAAAAATTCAGACCGTTTCTTTACTTGCAACTTGAATACTAAAGCATCCGTCTTAATGACAATCATTAACTGTGTGCAAAGTTACTTTAACAGAATTTAACAATAGTATTGAAGGTTGAACTTCTATGTTATATTTTTATACAGCTGGTATATATTTTTTTTAAAGATTATAATTACACTGACCTAGGGAAGAGAGTGGTTGGTTTATGATTCGTATATTTTAGATAACATAATATGTAGGTATAAGTGTAATATGTGTAAAATAAATGTTACATAGTAAGTTCCATAATTGCGTTGACAATATCATTGTCGGTCTTCTTAAGAGCTTTAATAGCTCGGGGTCGAGACACATTCGCCTGACTCATAACCAGCTCTATGTCCTTTTCTTCCACGCCCGTTGCATCCACCTCCTCGTCATCATCTTCCTCTGGAATCGTGCTTTGCAAAGTCTTTGACAACTGAGTTTCAGCTACAGATGGGACCTCAGGAGCCTGGAATGATACCACAAATAAATTGTTTTTAACACCTAAGAATCCATACACTTTGTAGGTTAGATACCAAATAGTCACATCAATTAGATGAGGACTAAACAGGGCTGTGGTAGCATAATATGTAAGTACTTACCTTGAATTTCTCTGCTGCTGCCATTTGAGCCTGCTGACTTAAATCTTCAATCTTGGCTTCACCGAAAACAATGTATGTGTCAGACGCAGGGTTTTTGTAAACATCAGGTTTGGTAATTACAAAGAGAATATTCTTGGATTTCCGGATTGTTACACGATTGACTCCAGTAATCTGAAATTTACACAGAAAATAAGGGATAATGAATTGGCTCATACTTAGCATCGCTAACAAAGGATAAGCAGAAGCTGCCGCCAATAAAATGATAAATTAGTTTAAAAAAAAACATACTTGTTTAAGACCAAGTTTCGACATGATTTTGCGAGCCTTCTTCTCTCCACGGCTTTGTTTAACCTTGCTAACGGCATCATCATTTCCAAGGCCCTGTAATTTTGAAAATTGTAATTAGTACTAGTTCGTCAACCATTCCATAAAGAAAAACTATGACTAATAAACGACAAACGATTTTTTGGTTATTAATCAACTTCGAATTAATTGAACAACAATTTAGTCTAACATCTTAAGTTAATACACGAAGTTTAAGGATGGCCGTTGGTAACACATACATACCGGGACCAGGAAAATAAATGTTTAGTATCAAAAACCAACGATTTGTATTAATATAAAAAAAAATGAAGAGATTCACGAGTAACTTACAGGGATCGTGTCCTTATCCACGGAAGCACTGGCATCCCCAGCATTGTTATCCTCCAATTCAGGGATATCGGAGCCATCGGAATCGGTATCAGAGCCAGAATCAGAAGCTGCTAAATCAGTCACATTTTTTTCTTCAACTTTCGCCATTTCTTCTTTTTTAACGATTGCTACCATTACAAACTCAAAAAAACGAAAAAATTCAAGTCAACCCTCGTACTTGGGATTACACTCGAAATACTTATTCAACTCAAAATCGGGATAACGAACTATTAAACTGTATTTTTCTCAAAAATTGAGGAGACAATTTCGAAAAATACGAAAGGCGAGAGCACACAGTCAGGATTACAGGAAGAAAAGAATACAGGAGCACGCCGATATTTTCTTGCGGTAGTTTACAACACGAGATGTATGAGGCAGAGCAGAGTGGCCGAGTATTACAATGGAAGATTCGAGAGATTTACGCATGAGCCACAGGTTTTTATTGAAATATTTTTATTGGTGGAGATTTGGTGGGAGTCCCAGCTGATTTTATCTGAAAAGGGCAGCGGGAAGTTTGAAATATTCCTTAAATTGTTCATTAAATTAATTCAATTTTTTAAACATTTAATTCGTACATTCAACATTCTATTTCTATTCTATTCCATTCCATCAATAGATAGTAGTAGTAGCAGTTAGCAGTAGCTGCGTTAGTGGTGTACATTAAATTCTAAATTAATCAATTAACTGCCTCCAACCTTGTTTAGTGAACGTCATACAAACGGGGTTTACATTTTACATTACATGTATGAACAATTTAGAAGCAACATTTTTATCAAAAGTAAAATGTGAATGTTTCTGTCATCTGTTTCTCCTTGAAAATGGGCAAATGGGCAAGGGGCGAAACACAAATACACTACTATTACTATTACTAGATTATCTTTTTACATCTTACTTACATTCAACGATCCAACATCAAATGTTGAATGTATTTGTATTTTACATTACCAACCATCCCATCGATGACGGAGAACTACTCTTCACAAGTTTGTAGTGTTGACTGTATGAAAATAACAAATGTTGAACTTACTAGTTAGATATTTACTTAATGCTATTTAAATTATGATATGGTTGATGGTATATACATTTTAAACATAATATAAATAAGGTAGTTTCGTCTTTCGTCTGTTCGTGATCATCTCGTCAACGACAACTCGTGCGTCGATCGTGTTGGTTTAAGTGTTACAGTTACAACCTATACTACGACACCATTATTAGCTATATGATTAAATGCGTTATGTAAATGGGCTATAGTTATAATGCTAACACTTTAATTGATCATCATTACTGACGCAGAAAAAAATATAGTGCTGAGCATTTGGAAGTATAGCGTAGTTGGTTGTGTTGACAAGAAAACGGAACAAGGAAATTATATTTTATACGCAGAGGATTATAGTTCTGAATTCCTGACAATTGAAACCCAACCAAAACCTTATTTATTAGCATTACAACATTTATTATATTTATAAGCATTAATTGTTTCGTTTACTCAACCTCAAAAACGCACACCAAGTTGGGATTATTTCTTGTAATCAGTGTTAGTTATTAAATTTTAAAGCTGAAAGCAATCAAGCTAAAACCACATTTCGAGATTCTATAGCCAACAGTGTACTTACACGCTTTGGAATCTTTATTCGTGCGTGCATAGAAAAAACAAATCTTATTAAGTCCTAAGTTAATCGCAAACACATTCTTATTGATTATTGTTTGAACTAAGTATGCGTACTACTTTTTCAAACTAAATACCTGACTTCGGAATCGGAAAAGTCACAATCTTCAATCTTTATAAAATAATTACTTGAAATGGAATTCTAGTTTTGTATACTGTGTCTTATACTGACTGACTTTTTGTTCATATTATCTTTTCGAATTGGTGTCCCTGTTGCCTGTTCTTTTCGGACTCGTCAGAAGTGGAAGATGAGATTTTAGCTTCGTAAGCTACATTTATATAGAATATTATTATTATTAAAAGTGAAAAGCGAAAGGGTAACGTAATTTTAATCTACTTCTCTAGGTGTATTCTGTGCCAGTGTCGTTGAGTGCAGGCAGATTAAAATAGCCAACATCAACAGCTGATTTCTGCGCGTTTTGACATTCACGTTCAACGCTCACTATATCATTAAGAATTCACATACAGAGTTTATATTCATTCAAACTAGTCATTTGAAACCAAACTACCAAATTTTCTGGACCATGTCTCAATACAGCAGCTTCTTAAGTTTGTAATCACCATAAACCATATACCGTTAACTCACAACAGGATACAGACAAACCCTCAATCCTGAATAGTGCATCATATTATTTAAAATTCTGCGTGAAACGTACAGATAAAAATTCCGTCATCGTCATCAGTGACAGGAGTGAGCGTAGTTTTTGTGCATTCTCCAAATACGAAATATCTTTTGTCAAGTATACAACTTTTTAAGTTTCCAAAAAATAAGCTCTAGTTTAGAGCTACTGAAAAGTTGTCGTTAATTTTGATGTGATGTACCAGTGAAACATTCTACAGCTAAATTATGTCTGCATTTGGATAGCTTTATCAGCTATAGTTGATAGTGCGATAGCCTATCAGTCTTGAATAGGTGAATCATTACCCAAACACCCAAGACATCTTCCTTGATATTCACTGCATATTTAAGGTACTTTTTTTGTGGCACGACGATGAAAGAATGGACATTTGAACTCACATGTATATTTTTGATAGTTTTGTTTCATTTTGCTGACTGATAAAGACACAGTATTGAATAATATTGAACATATTAATTCTTACAAATGCCGGATATTTTATACAATTAATCTAAACTAACTGACTGATTATATTGTATAGCAATTTCTTGAAAAAGTGTCGTCGTACCAGTACCAGCCATATAGCCATGGAGTCTCATGATGTATACCCTCCTTCTGAAGATGTTTTGCTCGGAATGCGAGACGGGGGTTATTTGTCACCAGTCCGAAGATTTTTCTGTCTTTTAGGAACTTTTGACTTTCTTTTCACGGTTTTATTATGGACGCTATGTGTCATCCTGGTATTTCTGAATTTTATTGCTTATATATTTTTCATTTGTTTTCCTTCACATTCTTGATTTTGATAGTTATATAATAACAATAACTTGTAATTCATTCACCTGAGATTTAAATTCGATATAATATATTTATTTTTTTGTTGTAGGTGAAAAGTCAGCAGCAGTCGATACCTGCAGCGCTTGAAGCAGAAATTCTACAATATAGTCTTTACACAAGCATTTTCGACATCGTGGTAAGTTCCAGTTGTAAATTTGCCTTTTAGTGTACACGGATAGGAGCTACTTTTATTACTACCTATGCTTAAAAATTTCTTCCCGTTTCAAAAGTGGCTTTAGTTTTATATCAAGAATCTGTCAAAGAATACATACATACAAAGTTTGATAGTAAAGTTGATTAGGATTTTTTTTACTGTATTTAGATGTGTGCTGGAAGTCGTTTTACGATACTCATTCTCTTCTATGCTTTACTTCGATGTCATCACTGGTTTCCTGTTGCTGTAAGTGGAGCAAATTCTTGTGTATTGTTTTTCTAAATATCTATGAAGAACCAAAATGACCCATATCCATTTTTAGCTACAAACAACATCAACTATCTACAAAAATATTCAAATATGTCTTGAGAGCATTTAAATTTAAATAGAAAATTTTGCACCTTTTCAAAAACATAGAAGTAGAACATTTTGCACCTTGTCAAAAACATGGGATTAGAACATTTTGCACCTTTTCAAAAACATGGGATTAGAAAATTTTTTACCTTTTCAAAAACATGGGATTAGAACATTTTGCACCTTTCAAAAGCATGGAATTAGAACATTTTGCACCTTTTCAAAAACATGTAAATAGGATATTTTACGATATTTCAAAAACTCCTAATTAACATTTTACGCATGTTTCTCATTTTGTTTTTATGACATAGCTCATTTTGATTGTAGCTTAAATTGGATATGGGCCATTTTGGTTCTTCGCAAACGATATCAGTTTACTAATTTATGTTTTTCTTTATTACTCTAAAATTCCACGTCTCTAAAATTAAATTTCAGTTCACAACAACAGTCACATGTGTCTTTCTCCTGGCAAAGACGTTCCTCTTCGACGTAAGTTACTTCAGATCAGTGGTCATTTAAATATTGTGTAGTATATAGTTGTCAGGAATGAAATATAAAGGAATTAGTTAATCTACCCATTCATTATTTGGCAGTAGCGTTTATTAGCACCACACTTGTAGAAGTTGAATTGCAATGTGTATGATGTGCTATGAAGAATGAATTGTTTAGTTATATAGCTATTAATATTAATGTAATCAAATTTGTTGTCTGTAATATTTTTATGTTTGGGGAATGTTCCTTTTGAAATATAAAGTGGAATCAATATCAAAACGCCACATATCCAGTCATGTTAGTCTTAAGCAGTTTCATCTTGTCCTGGTCTGAAGCGTGGTTCTTGGACTTTCGGGTTGTACCTCAAGAGAGGCAGGCTGCCATGTATTTATCCCGTAAGAACACTACATAAAAACGTTACACCTATTCTATTCTATTATTTTATGCATTATTCTTATTCGTTTTTCATTCTTTCCATTAGTTGTTTCTTTTTCTGTTTTTGTTTTTATGAGCACGGCACGGGCAAAATTCATTTCAAGAATGGATTAGTTATAAACCCTAGTTTATAAATTCGATGATGCAATTTTTGTAACATTTCTTATAATAAGTATATAAATGTATTGCAAGACTTAAACCCCTTACCGTCCTTACCTATGCTTTTGACGTTTTTTGCTGTAGAAAGCTTATTGTTCCTTCCTTTAGGCATTTCATTGCTCGGAATTATTTAACTGGAACAAAAAATGAGCTCATTTGCAAGGCACTGTAGTCCTAGATTTTTTTGAATTTTGATTGTTTGATCGTTGTCAATTTATTTATAGGAAAATTTTACCCTTGGTATGGTTTTTAAGTACTCGAATTGGTTCGGAAAAAGTTGATGGTTTTCTTGCACTGACTACTCTCAGTGGCCATGGAATCTTTCAATGAATTAATTACCTACCCATATTGTTGCTACTTCATTTGTGTTTAGAAATAGTGCGCTGAGGTTTGATTTGTAAATTAAGTATTTGCAAAAAAAAAATAAGATTGACATTTATACGGCTTAAAATTCGTCAAAGGGTTAAGCAAATAAGAATATATAAATTGATTGCAATCTTGAATAAATGAATATAAATCAGGAACCGGCAGAAATATGTTTTGAAACAGTATGGTACTTACGGGAAATCAAAAGAATACAAATTGATTTAATCAAAAACAATGACGTTTTTATGTGGAATTGTCTAAAGGTTATCACCAAGGTCTAGGTGGAAGTCGTGGAGTAATACCTTGGCTGAGTGAATCTGTCTCTCAAATTGCGAGAGGTGCACCCATATCTCACAGCTACCCTGAGTCAGTAGCCAATTTCTACTCACCTTTAGAGTCTCCAGTCCCTTCGGATGGAGAGAACGAAAATTCGGAAACAGAGTCAATGGAGAAGAAATTATCAAAAACTCGTGGAGACACACCTGAAGTACTTATGTTTTTTGTTTTCTTGTATTTTCTTTTCTTTTCTTTTACTTTCTTATCTTTTATTGAACTTTACAGTTTCTGTATTTTGAGACTGCATCTTTAGAATGTGTTGTCTTACAGGCTAAAATGTGGCTTCAACAAGGACCTGTAATTGCTGAAGAGTTATTAAATCGTATACATTCCTCAGGATGGGTTTTGGAAAAGTCTTCAGATGTTGGAGACAATGTTTTTTATCAGAAAGCTCATCATAAAATATTTATGATCTCGGTAAGCTATATTTTTGCATAAACGTCTCCTTAGAGTATGTGTACCTAATCTAAAAATAAGTCAGTTGTACAAACGTGGTTGTGGATGGATTTCTTTTAGGGAATTTTACCGGTTCCACCCGAAGCTGTTGTGATGGAATTATTCCATAATTTTGAATCCATGCCAGATTGGAACCCAAGTGTGATTCAGTGTCAGATTCTGCAGAAAATTGATGCTAAGACAGATGTGACATATCAAGTTAGTCGTTCTGGAGGACCGGTTTCATCCAGAGATTTTGTAACTTTGAGACATCTCAAATTGAACCAAGATGGGACTCAGGTCCTAGCGGCTGTGTCAGTTAAGCACACTACTAAGCCAGCCAATCAAACCAAACTCATGAGGTAATTACATTTTTTAAATCTATGTATTTTATGAATGAGTACTTAATGTTATTATTTAATTGTTCACGATTTTTTTATGATCACGCAGAGGTACGAATGGAGTAGGAGGCTGGGTGATTAATGCTTGTTCTGGGGAACCAAATCGAGCGGAGTATCAGTGGGTGCTAGACGTTGACTTGAGACTTCAAGGTTGGATCCCTAGAGGTGTTGTTGATAGTGCCATGGTTTCAGCTGCACTTGATACTATTAAATGTCTCCGTCAGAAACTCGTTTTTTTACCGGTTGATGTAATACCTCCTGTTGTTGCCATTCAAATTCATACTCAGCCAAACAATGAAAATAGTCCTACTGGTACAAATCCTACTGCTAGTAGTAGTGCTTATAATGCTTGACGAATGTAGTCTGTTACCAGTTGTGAATTTGCCCTACAAACTATTAATAAATGCATTTAAGAAATATACGAAATATCCCTATGTTGCCAACATCAACGCCAATGCCAACTAAGTAACTGTACATAAAAGTCGAAGAATGGTATATTTACTAATTAAACCTCCAGCGTGCCTATAGTAATTTCTAATCGATGATTGCAACAATAATTTTTACTGTTTGCCTGTTTTTTTGTTGAATCGTGCGTGGGATGGCGACAATGCAAAGTGTGTGTTGCGTATCTCTAAAGTGTAAATAATATGACAATGTCTCGTCCATTACGAAAACGAAGAGGAAACAGTCCGTTGTATAAATATAGCCGGGGAAGATCGTTAAGCAAATTGAAAGGAAATTCTTGGGGTTAGTGTTTGTGAAAAAACTAATTTCCGGATTTATGTGATTTTTTGACTTTGTTGTTTGCTTCTGTGTGAAACGTAAAATTTGGATGTAAATGGATTCCAGTCAGTTCTCTCGCTCTCAGTCCATGTTCAGAAGAGAAGAAATTTGAAGATGAAGAATACTAAATCAGTGCTTGCTTTGAGCATACGAAATATATGCAACTGTACATTACTGAGAATTAGAATTTATCATGTAGATCACATCAAAAAAAGTAACTTCATTGTCATTGTTAGAGTTCCTGTATTATTAATAGCCGAATCTTTGGTTTGGTTAAGTACTAACTTCAATTTTCTAATATATATTTCAAAGTAACTAATAATGTGTAACTTCCGCTGTTTTGAAGTCAATTTATTTATTAAAATAATCAAAAACTGTGATACTTACACATATACACTTAACAAATTCAGGAGCTGAGTTATTTAAGATCATTTTGAAGCTACTATTTTATATTTATTTTTTCATTTTCAAAACAGTTTCCGATTCAAACTTTTTTTACTGCCGAAACTCGGTATAATCAAAAGCATATTATTATGTTATTGCAGTTTATATTATTATGATCACGCTATATGACTACCTACATGATATATTTAAGTATAGGTATATGTTATGTACTATATTATTATAACTGTATTTTGTGCAAGTGAAGTCCGTGTATGAAATAATATGTATTTGTGTGGCAAAAATAAAAATAGTCAAAGTCAGTTAAGCAATAATACCAAGTAACTTAATGTAAGTGGTCATTTTATGAAAAACAAGTTTACCATTAGAAATGTCAAAAAGGTGAATAATTATGTTTATTGCATGGGGGATCATCGTAATTTGAATTTTATTATTGTCTTTTTGTCCATTTAGACATTATTAAACATTTAATTCCTCGTAATATTTTTTGAAAGAATTCCTTACCAAGAATAATGACGTAGAAATCGCTCTTACTTTTAACAAAACTGTTGAATAGCCGTAAATTATTCCTAATTTTTTCATTGCTAAATTGAGCAGTACACCATTTTTAAGTGTATATAAAAAGCTTTTTAATAGTAACTTTCTCAGTTTTCATTTGGATTTAAATGAGTTGTAAATATAAACGTTGACATAACAAATAGCTCCAGGTTCGAGTTAATTGCCGATGCAAATATGAAATGACATGCAAAAGGTTGACAACGTTTTTGACCGTGACAAAAATGCACTGTTTATAATAATAATAACATAACATATATATAAAAATTATAAATTAATTTCGTGTTTAAAATTTAATTCGTCCGACTCCGATGTGTCTAGTCTATATGCAATGGCCGTATACAATAGCATACATATTTACATTTAATTGATTTAATTAGCGTTTTTCATTTATGGAACATTTTGCTGAATGATAAGACGACATGATGTCGTGATTGCATAGTACTTTCAATATAAGACCTATGCTTCTTAATACTCTTAATACTTAAAAATTTTATGACAAGGGAGAGCAGGATTTTCTATTAGTCGTGTTCTTTTAATTTAAAATGTATATTTTTCAATTTTAATGAATATTGAAGATAATGACTACGGACTACAATTAACGTTAACATATTTAATTTCTTAAGAATGACAAAATAGACATGGGCTCCACATTCAGGGAACTCATTTTCTATCAAATATAGTAATGCGTATATACGATTTAAAAAATTACGATAAAATGTATGCAAATTTCCAATAAAATAAGATAATTTATAAGTAAGGTGTTTGTTTGTGGATAATATTAGGTATATGAAGATGGATATTATTAATATTTGAACATTAACAACAACAAAAAAGCGATCAGTCAATGATAAAATAACAACCTATCCCAGGATACTCTCAAAACATGTTTTTACAAAATTAAACTTTTTTACCAGTTGCAATCACTCTCAATCTCAGTATCTCTTAAACTCTTAATGCAAAATTATAATATTAAGTGAACAAAATTCGTAAGCAATATTGTTAACACTAGAATTAGTAACTTTAAATTAATTCCGATAATCTTATTTTTACTACACATTTATTTGTTATTGTAAAACCATAAACTGACTGATACATTGACAATTTAAAAAAAATCAAAATGTGCTTAGTAAATTATGTATTTATGATTGACAATTATTGCATTATGTACACAGTATATACACCTATACAAAAGGGTACAGGATTTTTGCTTATAATATTATACATATATATATTAAGTTTTAAAATTTCAAATGATACGATTATGTTTACGAACGGTTGATGAGTCATCCACCGTATTTATTGACCAGGAATTCATAAATCCTTTGAATTTTTGCTGAACATGATGTAAATACTGTGGAAAGGGCAAATTCATTAAAGTCTGATAAAATGGTCGACTGTAAAGTCGATGAGCTTCTTCTTTTTGATCTTCAGTTACTTGACGGTCGTCTAAATATTCTAGATCTGATAGCCATGAAATCACGAACAGTCTGGCATTTATAAAAAAATAATTTTACGATCATATTAGGAGTTAGGAAGGACACAAATATAAGAAACAGGCAACTTCATGTTGTAATTTATTACTATAATTATTTTTAAGTTTTTCAACGGATTTATATTTTACCTGTATTGTAAATACTCATAGTAGGTACCTCCGTTGAGGTAGCTTGGAGCACCTGTGTTTCCCATCAGACTTAAAAAACGTAAGTTAGGGAAGGATTTCCCAACATTTTGAATGAATGGGTGGAGTTTGTCAATTAAATTATTATTGATCCATAGTGTTGTCAGTGTTGGGATGTGGGGAAAAACTACGTCGCACGTAATAAAGTTGTGATCTAATATTAACGTTGACAAGCATTGAAAATTTGAGAGGAAATCCGCACTCCTATAAATTAATGGTTTTCATCAATAATGTAAATTAATTTTTCTATCATTTAAAGGATGAAATACTATTATTATTATCAAAATATTTTAACACCAACTAGCCATGCATACGAAAGAGATTAGTACAGGACAGCGCAGATTCTGACTAGGAATAGTTTTACCGCCCAGAGAATATAATATTACGTTAAAATCAAAGCATGTAGCGCAATAATAATTTTTTATATATGCCACATGCAAGGCAAATTAATTATGCAAATTGATTGTAGAAAGTTCAAAAAAGGGGGTGCAAATTAGCATAGCAATCAAGTACGTAAAGTAATTATTATACTTAACTTGTGCCCTCACCTAACCGTTTCGCATCTTTTTCAAAGTACCAAATTCTGCATTATAGAATAAATTATAGAATGTAAGAAATCAGAACAGAGTAATAATTGCAAAGATTGAACGAACATAATTAGCAAAAATTAAAGATGATGTTTAAACCCCAAAGAGATACTAATCTTACTTCAGTGAAAGAAAAACAAGTTATATTTTTTTTATAAAATTATCCAACCTCAAAAACTTCATGTTTTACGGAAAGAAGAAACCTAAAATAAATTAAAGCATGAAACAAGGAAAATACAGATATATTTGATCTTTTACAAATACAGAGACAATTAAAGTGTACATAGGTAAGGTAAAGTAACTGAAGAGAAGTACGCCCATGGAGATGGACAGTACTTAAAAAATAAGTCAAAATTAGTAACTCAAGAGTTTTACAGGAAAAATGGTTGTGACATTATACGCGCTGAAATCTATTGAGAATGAATAATAGTGTATCTATAGGCAATCTAGAAACTGTTATTCACTTACACAATAATCGAATTCACAAATTTAAAATGAAAACGATTTAAAAAATGTAATTTTGAACTTACGCTAGTTTATTATGGCTCAAGTCCAGAATTTCGATATAACTTGCGTAATCTTCGATGAGATTACGGGGTAAATCCGTTAGCCCTTCATAAGCTAGTGTCAACCGTTTCTCAGCAAGACAAACAATATTTCCATCTTCCCTTGAGTCCACAAATACAAATTTTTCCAAAGAGGTCATGTCAACCTACCGATAAATAAAACAAATTAACGAAATGATATTCATAATGTTGTAAACTAAATTAAAGATTATTAGCATTAAGGACTTGTACTTAACGCTGCACAAAAAAGTTGTGGACAGTTGGGTTATGATGCATTCAAGGGCGTAAGGTAGGGTAATGTTGTAAGGTCTAGTTCTCGCCAACATTGTCAATTAACACGTGGTTCCAATAATCTGAAGTATGTAATCACTAACCAGACTCGTGCTTATAATATATATATAAATTAAATTATTTTCGGGCGAATATTAGAGTTTGAACGTCACTGAAGTTTAGCTTTTATACGAGATAACGTTTTACTGTATACAGCTAGATATATGGTTTCCTCTAATCAGTATCATAATAATATTATTATCACCTGATCCAGATTTTGATCCTCTTTCTCAGGCTCACTAGTCAGACTCAGCCGCCATCATCATTTTGTATAAAACACACAAATTGAAATGCCCGTTTTTAATGTGTGTGGTAACTTGCTTACAGTTATAAAGAAATTAGCCAATTCTAACCAAAAGCTCAAGAATATTATTAAAATTACTAATTACTAATAACTTTATAATTTTATAACTTTTACAATAAAATTAGTTATTTATTGCGTCTCGCACAATTTACAATACTGAAATCGACGGTTTTGAGGGGGAAATATACACTGAAATGACAGAGCTACAAACAGATTCGTGTTGTGTGTACACACGTTCACGGACGAACTGTGTTGCTTCGTCGTTCTACGAACATGAAATGAATAGTTACTTACACAACAGATATCATAATACAAAGTATAATGAATAGGTGTCTAAACTATAAACTTTGTCGATCTTGTTCGAGATAATTGAGTACATGACATGCGGATGACAAATACTTATTTAAATAAATATACTATTATGTTTACAGTCTTTAAAGGCATAGCAATAGTGTACGTGTACGAGCGTCATATAGGTACATATTTAGTCCTGTATAATATGCAACACAATTCGAGCCCAAACCATTTAATACCTACTACAAACATAGTAACTAGCTCTACGATTACATGTAAGTGTAACAATATCCTCGTCAGCATTAAATACAACAACTGCTGAAATAAATAAATACAGAAACTACAAATCTACAGGGTACCGCAAATGGTGAATCTGCAAAAGCCTTTATGTTATCCACATTATATTATGGTTCACATCTGCGTTGATAAAATATTTAAGATTAGAACGTTGTAAGCAGTGCAGTACAGTGGTTGTGTTTCTGATGCGTAATTAATATTACTCTGTTCCGTAAGTCAGTTATAATAATTTTTACTGAGCTATTTTGAACTACCCTGGAAAAAATGCTTTTCACGTAAGTATAGTAGAGGCAACCGAAAGTGAAGGCTGGCAAGGATAAATTTTGCATGCAAACAAACGGCAGCTTTATCCTTGCTAGACTTCACTTTCGGTTGCCTCTACAGTAGGTACATAGACAAGTGTGTAATTACTGTAAACGTAAGCTATTATATATTTACAAGGTAGTTTAATTCGCTTTGGACTATAGCATAAAAATCGTATATAATGAATTCCAGTCAGTATAACAATTCTGTAGAGCATTATAGTATAGCATAATTCTTTTACGCTTTTTTAGCTTGTAACTCCAGAACAAAATACAATGATAATGATATGATATTGATATCCATTTGAGCCTTGGTGGGCTGCT
>JAQFZE010001510.1:0-17656 GCA_034695245.1 Dicyrtomina saundersi | reverse complement strand
AGAGAGAGAGAGAGAGGGAAAGCAGAGTGAAAGTAGAAAAAACGGAATCAAATATCTTGATTTATACAGCTTTTTCACCCTTCAAATAAAACCTGAACTTTTCCAACTCAAAAGACTTGAATGAATCTTTCTCTCCTTTCAAGGATGCGATATGCGATGCACATCAACCAATTGCTCGTGACTCTAAACCACTGTCAGTTCCTTTATACTCCTCTCAGACATTTTCTACATGTGAAGGGGAACCAATAAAAGAATCCTTACATGCATACATATATGTGTAATGGTATACACATCTTCATTCTACTGTAATACTGTACCTTAGAGCTTTCACTTTCACTTATCCCCTTGTTTCCTTCTCCCTTCAACCCCCAGCCTTCGTCTCCTATTCCATCACTATAAATAGCTATTCAACTATTACCTATTTAATTAATAATTATGCCAAACAGATACCCTTATAAACGCCCTTATAGGTCCCATAATTTATTTTTGTAATTATTGATAGTTTTAATTGCAATATATCTATTATATTGTGCCCCGACTAAAGATGAACGGCTTGGGATATAATTCCTCCATTATTTTTTTTACTATAGTAATATTTTACAGTGGTTAATAATTACACTGTAATTAATCTTTCTAAGGACATAGGGCAGTGAGAAAAGGTCAATGGGGACACGTTAGGTTTCAAGAAAATTCAAAATAATACAGTGTACTGCTATATACGAACGCCACGGCCATTTATGACGAATCATACATAAAACAGGAGTGTGGCAAGAGCATACCAAAAAAAACAACAAAAAACGATCACTACCACTACTAGGTACCTATATATTATTTCGTTGAGAAAATATTTTAAAATACTGTCTTGTCATGGATTTATACTTGTAGCGTAAATGTGGGCTACAGACAGAGAGCTTGCCCTACTACACAGGCAGAAGGCAGTACTACATACAACATAGACAGAGAGAGAGAGGATAGTCGGATAGTGATCTATAGGTAAGGGTGGCCGTGGTCGGTGTCATACATAACAGGATCCAGACCCAGCAGCGATTACATGCTAGATCACAGTCCTCACCCCATCCTGTGTGACAAGGACGTCCGAACATGGAAGCAAGTCGTCCTTCCTACAGCAATTTCATCACTCGTTATTGAGGAAGAAGGTAATCATAAGGCAGACTTGAATGGGTTTCTCTGTCCACCGCGCTATCCCATTTCAAACTCGCTCTCCGAATGCACAAAAAGTTTCTCAAGATGAGTAAACGTTTCAGTTCTAGTCATAGCAAATATTACAACGAAAACGACGAAGACGACTCTTATATATTTTTTTTTTACTCCTACGTACTCTCACAACACTTCCCTTTCATGTAACATGTACCACACATGGAGACACGTAAGTGCACAAGTACCTCTCATCCCATGACTCTCCAATTCCAATCTGTACAAGTCCAAGAGAGAGAGAAGGGGCAAAAGCAATGAAGATCTGGTTAAGACGAGAAGACGCAAAACATATTTGAACACTTCCACAAACTGTTTTCATCGTGACCGAGGAGAATTTCTAGCATAGCGAGAGACTGAGAGGGTATATATTATAATCGCTTACAGCTACAGTTTACACCATGTCATTGTGCTGAGAAAGAAAATAGAAATGTGGAATGTATCGTGAATACTAGTAGTAGTAGGAGCAGTGGTGGTCGGTAGTCGTCTTCGGTGGTTGTACATGCTAAAGACAAGACGCATCCCTTAGGCCTCACAATCCTAAAATAATAGTAACGCCACTGGCCAACAAACCGGGAACATCGGATCATTGGACATAGAATTTATGCAGTTCCAACTGTCGCCCATGGACTCTCCCGAAGAAAATCCGAAATCCGAGCGAAATGTGAGCGAACAAACATAGAGGTGAAGGGAAGAAGGAGAGAGGAGGATGAGGAGAGAAAAAGAATAGCTTCATTTTCAGCTCAGAAACTCAGAACTACCCCCATAGTCTACAGAAATAATATCAAACCGAGACCAAGATGCATATATATTATGCTCCTCATTTCATCTACAACTCTGATCTAAATGTCTTCAGACAGATTCCCTTTTCTTTTCACATCTCTCCCATTCCTCTAAATACAGTCTACATATACACTCCACAAGGACAATTCTATTTAACATACTCTGCTACTACTACTACCCCAACGACAACGACTACCACCACTACATATCAGCATCTCCCTTATGTCTCCAGCTGACTAAACTAAACTATCATATCGTGTGGCTAGCCTTATGCCCTTCACTTCTACTCCAGTTCCAGTTCCAGTACAGATAGCATAGGAGTATACTGATGGGATGCGCTATATGTACATGGAGTAGGAAACGTGTATAATCAACTTGAGAAAGACATTGCGGGTAGGAAAAAAAATAAGAAACTTGAAGGAGTGTAGGTAGGATCCCACTACATACAAATCTAGTAGTACTTTCCTCTCACGCTTAAAGTCTTAGTCGCAATTCGCAACTGCCATTATTTCTCCAGGCCATACGTAAGCATATATAAGTACACTATACTACAACTATCCCCGTCTCTCCTACAGATATTCTCCTTTCACACCACTCAACCAACACGAGTCGAAAAAAATAAAATAGCATAACATAAAATGAAGAGCTAAGATTTTCTCCTCTCAAAATGTCTTTGTTTTTCCCTCCTATGATATGATATGATGATATGTTTCTATGCTGATAGCTCAAGCACGTTTCCATCTAAATATTGTGTACACTGTCACAACTTGGACCAGGAGATGCACCATCCTCGCCATTCTCTCCCATAGTTAAGAAGCTTCTAGTTCCAGCCAGACAAGGAGTAGTAGTAGGTGAGCTGAGAGAATTATAATCAAAACACAGGCCCCTTCCCTACTTAATATCATTATCTGTGGAGACTGAGCCGAAGCCGAAGCCGAAGTCGATAAACGAGATAAAACTACTTCTGCACACTGTATAAACTCTCTGAAATTTAAATTCGAAATAAGTATGCAGATACACACTCCTATTACAACGTTAATAATACTAATAGAAGGACAGACTTACAGAGTAGGAAGTACAAAATACAAGACTAAAAGCTATTAATTGTACAAAATACATCTATGGAATTTCGCCATTCGCAAATCCTAAGCCGTCTTAAGAAGTTCTGCATGCTTCCAGTCAGCATGAACATGAGACGCTTTCTCAGTGCATCATTCTAGATAAAGATAAAATCACGGACCCCAATAGAAATAGAAATAGACTTGTGATAACATCCTTGCATCTCGCTTCACATCTCAATCTGCTCCTCCAACAAGATTCTACTTGTACGAAAGACGAAGGACGAAGGAGGAGGCCGGAGGACTACAACGGCAACGGCAACGACAGCGAGGGCGACACGGAAGGAAAAGGGAAAGGGAGTAGGTGACTTTCACCGAATAATTTTACACTACCTATGCACAAAACCCGAATGAGAACGAGGTGATGAACACTTACGATAAAAGACAAGCTCTTGTACAAATGTACATAATAGACTTGTTATTCCATTTCCATCTCCCCACCAAAATATAACATCACCAACCCCATATACTCATACACCGCATCCCGTTCCCAAACCTTATACCATGCCAGAGCCTCTCAGCCCCGCTGTAGTCTCTCCCACTCACAAATTTCACACTCATAATCTACACATGCTTTACTTTTACTTGCATTTGCATATGCATATGTAGACACAGCCACACGCCTATACCTATAACTATACAAGTAGGGGAATGCATGTGATGGTACACTCCGCGCCCGGTCCCGGTAAGGCTCAGTGTGGTCCTCCGACCGGTACCGGCACCGGTACCCGTTTCTGTCTACATGGGTCTACTCACTAATACACATTCACACTCCATGTCTGTATCATCCTTAAGTAAGTGATGATGGGAAAGTAACGGCCCATAATTAAGACTTCCCCAAGCATACGGCAAATTTCATTAATGAGTTGCAAACTACTGGAATACAAATAGGTCTTTCTTTCTTCCCCCCGTCTCATATTCTCACACTCTCGCTCTCGTTTAGATTCCATATCAACTCCGCCATCCAAGAACCATTGAGAAAGACAACCACCCAACTCCTCATAACACTTCCTCTCACTCTCATTTTCATACCGCTCAGTCCTCAGTTCACTCCATCCACAATCCACACACACAAACACTCTCGTCCTTCCACTTCAAATTCCACCGCACGACCACGATCACCACTACGAATTTGCTATATGCTATGCGCCTACAACACACATTCCTTCCTTCCATGTCCTCACCCTATTTTCCTCACTTAAAAGTAGTAACAACTTTCCTCTCCTTTCTCTCTCACTATTTTTTAACCAACATTATTCCCGCTCTCCAGTCGCCATTCACATATTCATGTCTTATTTCACACAAAGTCCCCTACCTGCATACGTATGAATGGAAACCCTATATACATATGTACCTAGTTATAGTCAGTGAGCCGTACGTAGTTTACGTTGGTATGTACCTAGCTACCTAGGTATGTTTATGTCTATGAAACGTTACGTTTACATTACACGGTATGTTGAGAATGCTGGCTTTTAAAACATTAGGCTAAACACTGTGAGTGTAAAATTGTAACCACCAAATTGTAGTCCCCCTCAGCGTCTAATACAAACTATACAGAGTACAAACGATAAAGGAGAAGACTTTTACGAGCAGGAGCAACAGACTGGAGATGAAGGGAAGAAGAAGACGAAGCAAAAGACTTGAGTGTAAGACGAGTCATCATGATTATCATGATAATTTCCTCCATTCCCTTTAAATCCTTCACCCACCTTCTTCCGTCTCCACGTCCTCCTCCCTTCCTGAGCTATGAAGTACTAACTAAACCGAGACAGCCCATAGACCCCGCCACCAAGTACCGCGCTCTCATGTAATTATGTATGTATTCTCAACAAGACACATCCACACACACACACTTCCGCTCCTCACAATAACTGTAATAAAAAATACTGGGAGCAATTTGTACTTTTAAATATGAAAATTAAGCAGCTCCTTCCCTCATTTTATCTCCCTTTACTTTCCCACTTTTTATCTCCAAAAGCACATCTTTTCCTATTCAACATCAACGTCCCTATTACCATTAGAGAATTAAGGGTAAAGTGATTATCACAATTTGCACAGTCATTTAAATTTGATTCAAATTATTGATTAAATTTACCGCTCTACAATTGTAATTACAATTACGGCTACAGCTCCTGTGCATGGCCTGGTTTTTTTTACTGGCTCTCATTATATAAGTGTAATTATATAATTTTACTGTATTATGATTGTTGCTGTTATGGTCCTAGTTGAATTTGAATACAAAGTACAAATTGTAATAAATTAAATTAAAACACACATACACACACACGGATTAGGGATAGAAGAAAGAGAGAGGAAACCGTAAAGGGAATATTTTAAAATATTACATAATCTCTCACAACTCTTTTTCGTGCGTCTCCCTTTCCTTCACCCTTTGGGGAAGGGAATAGAGGAAAATTGAATAAGAATAAATCATTGATAAGTTGAAAACTGTTCAACCTACACATTTGTCATTCCCCATTCAGGAGTAGACAGTTTGAACATGACAATAAATATCTTGTAAATGGTGAAGGAAAAAATCAAAGACAAAAAAAAACAGAGGTAGAAGAAGGAAAATCTTGTAAAAAGTCAACTCACACAACTCTATTGTAGACTGTAGGTCGTGCATCTGACTTTTGACTCAGATAATCCATTCCATACTCTGTCTCTCTTTCTGTTTGGCGTTAAAGGCTTTGGGAAATAAAATGTGTGTGTGTGTGTGTACTTGTATCAGTAGGAAAGTGCAGGGAGACGAACTGCTCGAGACAGCAGAGGAATGGAATGGATCTAGAAATCTAGACTTGAGCTTTTATGTGTGAAGGTAGGTAGGAACGGGAATAGGAATGGACGACCCACACAAGACTATGTAAAAATGCGTATGAATGGGGGGATGAATCCGTTACCGTTCCCGTTATCCGTTGGAAAAGGAGAAAAAAAATATTTCATGTGTAAGAGAGATGTATAAACTTAAATTCAGATTGGATTGTTGTCCATATGTACAGATATTTTATGTCTCTCCTATTCCTAAAATGTATGTTCACGTGGACATGGACGGAAAGATTTCAACTCTGTCGTTCTTGACTCTCCTGAGCATGTGAAATGTGACGATAAATTCTGTTGGTAGTATGAATCAACGTTAAATCATGTTTCAACATCACGACTCTTGAGCAGAGAAACAGGGAGAAGGTTGGGCTGGTTCTGGTTCTGGATCTGGACCTATGGATCTGGATATGGGGGATCCTGGATGGGAGACACACATATAAGACTCGTAACTTTTCCAACCAACACAAAATACATACATCAACATAGGTATGGAGATGTCGGTCTCGCAGTAATGCTCATGCCACCCGTGTCCCTATACCTGCATAACAAGTATCATCTTCCCATCATATCCAGAGTCTCAGTAACCAGTAACCATAGGCACTTCATTACACTATTTAGGCACTATGCATATAAACACACCAGGAGCGGTCGGACTACTGATTTGGTTACCGTAAATAGGAGTAGTATATGAATACAAATGCAAGGTTATAGAATATCCAAAAATCGAAAACCAAATATCTACCTATGAACCCCACACCCTCCCGGTGTCTATCAGCACTATCTTTCATCTACTAAGCATTTAAAGGGCACACGAAATTATATTGCAATTCCGATGATTTCCCTCACATCGTCGTCAGTGCTGGTTGAAAATAGTTCATAGCATATAATATGATATATATTAATATACGTCAGATATACATGGGATGCACAGCTCTAATATATGGAGCGTTAGACTCTGGCCTGGCCTGTCCTGGTCTGGTGGGGTCGTTCTCATTGATGTGTGGATTCATAGATCTGTAGATTGTAGATGCATGTGGTCGCGGTGGTTGACTTTGACTACATGGGAATGCATGTAATGTAGTAGTAGCTTCTGTGTCTACTTCGTTCTCTGCCTGTCTGTCTCCATTTGCTGGGAAGCTCTCAAGTTGATCATGGACCATTCCATATGATCACAGGGCAAGGCCGTCTACTTTATGAATCATCGCTCACTTGATATTGGAGAATATTTTGATTTCATGGCCTCTACCCAAATATATTCATGGCTTTGACCAATATTGACGACAAGGGGTAGCAGATGCCACTCAACTGGGTGCAATGTAATAATAGAGATATCAAATAGGGCGAGAAGAAATCCTCGTCGGCTCTCAACTCAGATAATAAAAAAACAGCAAAAGAAGACGAACAAAAAGGAGACACAAATTCTCTCTCTCTCTTTCTTTCACTCTAAATTCTCGTCTCTATCCTCCCACCCTCCTCCTTCTCATCCTCAGACTCAAGACTTCATATCAGTCTCACTATATGCAATGGTATGAAATCCAGGCGTGCCACTAAAAAAAATCAAACTCAAACTCACTACGAACTCTCACTACAAAGTTCAAGTCATGAGAAAGATACCCAAAGACCAAGAACCAAGACCAAGACCAATACAAACTGAAACGAGAGACGAAAAAGAAAAAAACGGAAAAGGCAGATTTTTTTTCTTCTTCTTTTTCTCCTTTTTCTTCTTTTCTCAAGAATTTTCCTTTTGAAAGAAAAAATATAGCACCCAGCATCCAGAGAAGTAGAATCTACTAGACAGTTCATAAACATACACCGTCGTCCATGAAATCTGTCGCTCATTCTATCACTCACTTCTCTATATCCATCAGTATATCCTTCCATACTTTTCATCCCTATTCTAAATCTGAGCCACCTTCCAGCTTCATTTAAGTATCCAGCACCAGGACCAGGACCAGCGTCAGCCTACCATGCTTCCTACATATATACATAGAGTAATACCAGCCCAGCCTATGATTCTGTATGTAACATGTAATAAACACAAGTTATAGGCAACATATTATGCCCATCATCTTTTTCTCAGTGTAATAACATTACTATGCATTATGCATAGTACCTCCTGACAGAAGTCAAAAGGGAGAGAGAGAGAGAGTTACACACATAGTTAGTACGGCCCGGAGCTACATACTGAATATTATAATATAATATGAAGATGATATTCCTGGAGAAGATTCGTACTCATACTCAAATGGACCCATTCAGTACAAATATGAGAATGGACTTGGGTCTGAGAGTCCCTGCTATATTTTTTTTTTCTTGGAGGGGAATGAAGAGATTGGCTCCAAATGGTCTGTCGGTATGTTCATGATTGCATTCCCGAGACTTCAGGATGCGCACATGATTAGGCGTGTTGAGCAAGAGTTGATCAGAAAGGGTGTGGTAATCTCTCAAGATCTGATGACATAAATTTCCGAGTCTTAGTTTCTGGCTGCACATGACGACATTGCAGCACTTTTCCATGCAAATTCTTCACACACTCATTTGCATAGGATACTGCCGTACATAAACCAGTCCAAGGAGTAGTCTCTCCTTTTTTCTCTCTCTTCTTTACTTTTCCCTTCAATGCATTGCTTCTACTTCGGCACTCGCACTCGCACTAACCCTCGTCCTGGTCCTACTAGCCCTAGTTATGGTCTAAAAAGTTAACTGGCTCCATAATAAGGACCTACATACTGCATACATAGTATGTGTTCCAGTGGTTTTGTGTTTAGGTGTCACGGAGTCTTGAGTTTTCCTCTAACTAAATACGTATAGAGAAAGAGTGGAGCGGTAGTGGTAGTGGTAGTGGTGAAAAGCTCGTTACCCACCCAATACCCCAATCTTTTTACTTCTCCGCTAAAAATTTGTCTTCTCATCTCCTTATGAGCCATTACAGCGATTAGACAATGCCTGTCGCCCGCACATTTCACTCCTCCACCCATCTAGATCTTCGATCAGGATTACTTAACATTATATTCCGCCTTAATCTTTTTCCGCTCTCACACTAAATTTCCCTCTGTATACGTAACACCCCCATTTAGTCAACCACAACCAAGTCCTTCAGCTCTGAAGACTACTTAAATTTGAATCTCTTTGAATTTTACACATTTACCCCATACTCTTCCACACACTCCCCGTAAATCCGGGACTATATGGGATGAGGAGAGACAGAGCGAGAGACTCGTGTAAAGAGCATTTCCCCCTGTTCCTTCTTCATTGACTCAAACAACCACTAGCATATAATTACGACCAGGCCCAGATCCAGGCCCAGAGGAAAAATTGTCCTTCTCACTCTAATAACTTAATCATATGTAAGAGAGAGAAAGCTAAAGTAAAATGGGAATGGCACCATTCAAATCCAATCGCTCTCCTCAAGAAGCTTCCAATTCCCAAGAACACCATTCAATATAAAACACCTACAATTCAAAATCAAATTCCCCCATTTCAATCCCATTTAATATCATCAACCCCACATACTTTCCTTTCTAATATCCCTGTCACATAACCCTAAAATGATTAAACCAATGCCACACCATGTAATGGAGCTACACTGGGACTGGGAGACGTCGACAGAACTCCATATAAGTCCGAACCTATACTCTATACATGTAGCGTGCATGTCCATCAGAGATCACAGCTCGTTTCCCTTCGTCTTCCTCGTTCTTGAGCACAATAGAAGGAATAAAATTTATTTATTTATTTTAGGTATTTATTTACGGGTTGTTTGGCTGTATTTCTTTTTATTTTGATTGCTGTCTTAAAGAACCAATATAGCTCCCTGTAATAACTGTGAATCTCTCTCCTATCGGCGTCTTATATCGGTATTTCATGACTTCCTCCAGACAAACGGACAAACCCTAGGTTCATGTTTTTCGCAGTAAAAAAATCGCCACGTTTGCGATTCGTTCTTGGAATCATACAGATAGGAGAGTAGCTCTAGGTATGCGTATTGACATCCACACCATTCACCATAGACATACACTGATATGGGTGGATAGGCGGGTGGGTATATGCCACTACCTAGTACCTACTGCCACCTTAGTTCTCCTCATCAAATGTTTGGACCTGTGCTACATGTTTTTTATCTACGTATATTATATAGTCGTAGGTCCCTACGCAGAGCAGGACGGAGGAGAGATAGTCAGGGTAGTAGCTTCCCATACAAAATAAATCCATAGAATCGTTTGTTACCCCAGATGTATAGATACTTTTAAATAAAAAAAATAACATGGTGAAAATAAGGAAAAGAAGTGAGAGAGAGAGAAAGTGAAAGACAAAAGCACTGGAGACCAAGAGCGACAGAGGAATGCTGCGAAGAGCAAGTAGCGAGCAGGAGGAAGGAGACTATGAGCCGAGCCGACATGTGGTAGCATGTACTCTCTCCCAGAGCGATAATACGGAGGAGAAGATGTGTAGTGGGTGGTAAGCAGACGAGATTTACGAACCTATACATCAGCTATAATGTCAGTGCGGGTTGCTGAGCTTTGAGTCTCACCACTTGCACTTTACAGCCATAGGCGACTCAATGGACTGATACTAAAGAACTATTATCTATCGACACATCCTACCAATTCACAGGGTCCCATTATTATTATCTTCACCTCTACAAATAGTGGCTAAAAACCAAGAAGAACTCAACTCTACTTTCTAACTCATGATCAACTGCAAATCGTCTCGTACTCTCTCACTCTCTCTCTCTCTATGTCGCCTCATCTCATCTCACCATTTTCAAACCATTCCAACTTCCAAACCTTCGTCCACAATATCAGCCACAGAGCTACAGTCAAAACCACTACCATTACCAAGTGTACTATAGTAGTAGGTACATGGTAGTGAGAGTCTCTGTGTAGAGTGTATAGGAGACCATCACCACCACCACCTACCTTAGGAGCTCCTTGCTGATCTCATAAGATATACGAATTCCCTCCAAATCTGTATTTAGTCTGATATCGAGACACGGAAAGAGACAGAGAGATGTAATAAACACTTTCATGTTCTTTATCTCTTCGGTGGAGAACGATAGGGACACCTTCATCAGAGTCAAAGCCAGAGCAGGAGAGACTTGGAATCCAAATCCTGGTCCTGAACCGCCTCTGCTCTCCTGCCCTGGCCCTGCTCATCCAATGGAACAAACCCCATACTCCATATATATAGTTCCAAATCCAAGGACAGCTCAAAACTCTTACTCTTCTTCCCAACGAGTCTTGAGTTCTTTGATAGATCTCAGATTTTGAGAAGGGTATGTGATATGGGATGAGTATAAACGGAGTGTGAAGGGATGAAAATGACAAGGCTCGACCCAACATTTATAACAAAAGTCCTCAGATCATATCAATAGGGAAAATCTTTACTTATCATCACACATTCTCACCACAAATAAAGGCAGAAAAATAAAAAAAAAATCTAGCAAAATCTTTTGAGTTCAACCTAAAAATCCAGACCAAACCAAACCAAACCAAACCATAGACCATAGCATATGACTTTCATATGTCTCTAGATGAAGATGAAGAGGAAGGCGAAGACGAAGACGAGGTGCACATTACATGCTTTCCACTTCCTTCCTTCCTTTATTCCATACACTTCCTTCCAATTCTGTGTCCAAGTCGAACCACTAGCCAATTTACTCATCACTTTTCACTCCTCTGAGTCCGTCGTCAGCAGAATGCCTAATCACAAAGCTTTTCTCACTCACCACCCCATCCGCCCGAGTCATCCAGTCAACAGTCAACAAACGTGTCGTCTGCGTCGTCAGGACAAACACAAATGTGTCATATATACCTCAACTTTCTCTCCACTTCTACAATTCACACAGTTCTCCTCACCTAAAACCAGACCAAGTCAAACCGATACGGACCAAGGAGAGACACAACGGCCCTGACAAAGACAAGGAAAACGACCGACACGTATCTATCTATTTCTAACCATCTAATCTTCTGTCTCCAGAGTCCAGCGAGGAAGAGCTCATGTACATACTCAACTGAGCTGAACTGACTTACTGACGTCTTTCTTTTCACTTTCTTTTCAAACTTGCAACCTAAACTATCTAACTACTCTAGAGACTACTCTCTCTGTCCGACTCCTACTCTGTTCAATGTAACTAAATAGGGAGAAAACGCATTCTCGAAAAAACAGGAACAACAAGAGCAAAACAATGCCACTTTATACAACTAGAAGTGTACGTATCATAATTGTGTCTCCAGCCAATATTTTGAACATATGTACATTCATTATCATTCTATCAATCTTGAATTCTTGAACAACAAGGAAAATCAATTTCCACATTTCATTTGGTCAATCCTTATTATAAAAGTTGAGGTTTTAATTGTCAAATTCGTATGTTGGTTATACTCTTTCTGCATGCTCTCCTATATATTTTGCATTATGCGAAAAATTTAAACTATGGCATAGCTCATACCTCATAGCCCATTTGGTCATAAATATCTACACTACTAGATATACACTCAACTAGGTAAATGTACTTGACACACAAGTACCTATGCCCACATAAGAATCAATTCATAGGGATGCACGACGAACCTCTCCACTTGTCCTTGGTAGGCACACTCATCCCCAGTAGAATTTCATAAAACATTTCACGAGCAATAAGAAACGAATTTGAGGATAATAAATAGTAAATAACAACATGTGATCAAATCTAAAAGAAAGTATAAAAAAACCAAGAGGGAAAGTTAAAGTCCTCGACTTATGATTAGTGGAGATGAAGTGAGCTCTCATATGTCGACGAGACCAATAATAAATCTTTTTATAAACAAGAACGTTGCCTATTGTCATTGTCCTAAAACTCCCCATGCATTATGTGATTGAGAAGCCTATTTAAAAACTCAATTCTACCAGCTAAGCATAAAAGATGATGAAGAACAGGAAATGAGGTCAGAAAAAAAGAGGGAAAAACTGATATCTTAGATCAGGACACACTCCAATGTTTCTCTATATTCGTCCTCTCATAGTCTCAAACTTTCCCCCCGACTCTACGTAGGTATATACATATTATTATGTACGCTCCACATTGCCCGCACATTTCAATCCCTCAGATACTCTGTATGTAGACACAATATCCTCTCTCCAAGTATCGTGTCGAAGCTATTCCATTTTTCTTAAACACACGCTTCCTTTTTTCCCCCCACCCTTTTACATGCAATCAGAAAAGAAGCGAGAGCCGAAACCGAAGCCGAGACCAAGACGACAACGACAAGGAACGAGACCTTCCTCTCCTTTAACTTACTCTCTCACACAAGTCATAAACAAGAATTATTTCTTCAGGAATTTAAGGAGTGAGGAGGAATGAATTCTATCTATGCAAAAGATGTCTCTCCAAATGGAAATGGAAATAGACACTGAACTGAATTTCAAGAGAGGAACCAAGAGCAACCCAACCATCCAACAAACAAACAAATAGACAAATAGGGACTAAAGAATATGGAACATGAAATATGGAACTAAGGAACGACCATCCAAGATACAACCTTTGAATATCTGAGTACTATCTATACAGACAGAGATAGGTACTTACTTATAGACCCTCTCTCAAAATGCACACCAAAATCTCGCTCAAAACCAAAGCCGAAACGAAGACACACACTCATAAAACAAGTATTCAGTATTCTATAGAAAATATATTCATTTTTATTACAGTCCATGTCCCATGTCCAACCCCATCCATATCCCTTGTATCTGTACCATATCATGTCACGTCGACTACCATCCCCATCTGAACCTGAACTCATAGATCGTCGTCCTGCTCCGAGAAAAATGTAAACGAAAATGAAACGAGGAATAAAGTAAATATATACATTTTGAAAATCAAGCCATGTATCTATAATAATAAATTCTGCGGAACCGAAGTATTAGTAAGTTCTTCTTCTGTAGTACGAAATAAATAGCAGACCGGATACCTGCTTCGGAGCCCATATGCAAAAAACAATAGCAACTTTTCAATAGTCAAGATATAGATATTACTTCTATTTGTAGTTGTTATATTCTTAGTAGATTTTGCCTGTGTAGATTCTAATTACCTGAATAAGGATTCGGATATAAAGAAGGAGAAGTTTCTCAAAACTAAAACTCAAAATCAAAAATAACTATCTAAATATCTGTCTCTGTGGGTAGCAATTTATCATAAGACGTTTCTACTTTCTACATTTTCTAGATTAAGATAACACAATAGAATCTCAATAACAAGATTCTTCTTGTGTGGATAATATGAAAAACGAACAAAATTCAGATCAGTATAGATTTTCATACGAACAGAATGGATCCGAGAAAATCAAAAAGTTAAAGATAGAAACATACTAATAAAGAATGTCTTCCCTATTGCCTACAACTACAGTCACCGTCTTGTCTTGCCAACAAGATTCACAGTAATTGATAGAAACTAAATTAGTGAGAGAGTCAACGTGCTCTCCCTTCCTATCATCTGTACTTCCATTGAATCAAAAACACATTGCCTAATCAATTTAAATTTCTTTGTTTACTTTATCCAGGGAATCGACGAAATCCGAAACAACACCGAAACACCATGCTTTTAACTTTAACTTACGATGCCGATTATCAGTCACCGGTAGTCTGTAGATTTCAAACAACAACTACTGAGCGTGCTGCAGCCCAACAGACAAAACTCAAGAATGAGCGAAAAAGAGAAATTTCCAGAGCTCAAAAACTACACTGTACATTCAATATTATTACATTTTCGACATTTTCCAAATCTAAAAAGTTTTTACAAGTTTACAGAGAGGATACAAACAAGGAGGTTAATAGATGATTGATAATTATTAATGGAAATATCTTTGTTATCTGTGTGTCTAACCTTAGCA
Organism: Dicyrtomina saundersi; assembly: GCA_034695245.1. Taxonomy (NCBI): domain Eukaryota; kingdom Metazoa; phylum Arthropoda; class Collembola; order Symphypleona; family Dicyrtomidae; genus Dicyrtomina; species Dicyrtomina saundersi. The sequence goes on along the minus strand of JAQFZE010001510.1, from coordinate 2,856 downwards.
CAGACAAGAGAGAATGTAAAGAGGCATTCAAAATAAACTCTAGAAATATCAAAACATTAAGAATACATACTACATGTAGGTCCCCCCACCTACGTACAGTATGCACACGTATTATACATTAGAGATTTTGGATGAATTTCTTCACAACTTTTCCACCCATTTATTCCCTTTCCATTTCATCCTTTAAACTACCAATATCTCTTGGATTTGATTTCCTATCCTATCCTATAGCAGAGCCATGTACCTCAATGTACAGATTACAGACAGAAATGTGTGCACCCATTACACGCTCATTCGACTCCTTGTCTCACCCTTACTACGTAGGTACTACAACATGTAGGCAGTTGACTGTCCCAAGCCCTTCGATTCGAATTGAAATCCAAATCCGAGTCCGACTTGAAAGAGTCGTTGATCCTTCTAAATGCTGAAACGTCGCTACACTCTAGGAGTACAGAGATATAGGAGACAGTAGTAGTAGTAGTAGTAGTAGTAGTAGTGTGTCGACAGTATTTGTAGGAGGGAAGACTAGTAAGTCGGAGTCGGCTCTTGTCTAGCTTTGGTTCTGGTTCAATTAACTAAGTAGTAACAAGAGGTTGAAAATTGAACAAATCACAACGAAACAAGACAAGTTGAGGACAGGGGAAGAAATCTCTGTGTAAGAAATAAAACTTGATAGGAATTTAGGAAAAGTGGAAAGAAGAAGAAGAAGCGAGCCCATTCACTCTTTCACTTCTTGCTAATTTCTTATAGTTAATCACCGATAAGCTCAATCTAATCAGAGACGAGAGAAGAAAACAAGGAAACAAAATCAGTCCTCGTTCTGTCGTTGTCTTCTTTTAGCCTTATAATCGTAGAGTGGCGAGAGTGTGTCGGTCCTGGAGTAGTAGTAAACTCAAGAAATTGCTCCTAGACATAGAAAGTACCTACCACCTACATACAACATACACAAGACGACGACAGACTATACAGAGATGTAGAAAGGGGAGAGAAACCAATATTGAATATCTGTGTATACATAGATAGAGGTTTAGAGTTGCAACAGAGCGCGTAGCACCTTCTCCGCTTACACGATAGCTCCTAAACCTAACCAAACGACAACGACATGAATCTTCTTCTCCTTTCCCTAAAGCACCCGATCAACCCCAATAAAAACATTATATCCATGAGCACAGGACGGAATATATATCTATCTAGTCTTCGAGGTATCTTCTAAACTCCTCCACTGTCAACTAAATCTTGAAATCGTGAACAAGTCCTATAGGTAACTTTCCCCTCATTTCATTACCCGTATGTATATGTCTCATCCGCTCCCGTTACTTTTCTTTCTCTAAAAGTGGGAATGTACACAGTTCATGCAAAAACACAACAAAACATTTATGTACCGTATTCATCCGATTAATCCTCGAGGCTCAAATAACTTTCCATTCCAATAGCCTTCCACATTTTCACATGTAAATCATATAGGACAACATTATCAAATTTATTAATAGTTTTCTCGGGAAGATTAATCGGATGAATACGGTATATGAAACATGCTCGGCTTGATATACAATTTAAGCAATAATCCCTTTTCCTTGAATTTAAATTTCGAAATCGGGCTGATTATACACAGAGACCATAAGTGAGCTGATGGGAGCGGACGAGTGACGGTGACGGTGAGAAGGGAAGTGGCCACTAGTTACGAGTAAATCAGTATATAATTACAATAACTTATTTACTCAGATATATACCCCAATAGACATATAGCTACGTTACAAATTGAAATTGTAAATAGCTACTAGTTTTATATAGGCAAGTTGAGTAGTGTAGTAGTAGTAGGGATCAATTTATAAATTAAATTGGTTTTATCTTGAGTGGAAAAATAAATCTGGATTCTGAGTATTTCTTTCACAGTGTCGTTCAAATTTAAAGTTAAGCCATTACTATATATCATCATATACACATATCAGAGCCACTGTCACAGTATACTTACTAAAGCTCCTCACAGTGACAGACACGTACATATATGTAAGTTGTAAGTGTAATTAACCAATGACCCAACAGGAACTTATAAACATCGGCACCGGAGCCCCTATGGACCCCTACCGGTATCGGTATCGGTACCGGCCACCGGCCACCGGCTCAGACAGATACAATACAAACTTCGCTATCAGTAATAATGATAATAATACTAATAAAATTATAGAATAATGATAATAAAATAAAGTCACTATACTCAGGGTAATATACACATATATATAGTTGAGTGAGTGGTTGGTGGGTGAACAAACAAAAAACAAAACGTCGTCTTAACGTCCGTAAACTTAATAAAGGAAAATAAGGAAATAGAAAAGAAAATCTTCTCACCCTTCAATCCTCGATCTTCATCCTTTTCATTATTATTGTCGCACATTCCGCTCAGGATATCTACACATGAAAATACAATTAGTCCATGTTTCTTTCTAAATAAAACATTGTATTGTGTGAATTGTGAGTTTTGACAACAACAAAATCTCAAAAGTATTCTCAAGTATATATCTCTATATAAGTTATGTATCTTGTACACACATTCTTTTAGGCTCTGCTCAAAAACAAAAAAAAAAGTTTACAGAATAACAATAACAATGAAATTATGAACAGGAAGTGCTGAAGTGAATCAAAATTTCTTTAGAAAGAAACTAATACGGAGGTGGGCTGTACTGCACACGGTGCGAAACCACCAACAGGAACAAAAATAACAATAATAATAATAACAACCCACGTTCGGTTTTTGGTATTTTAGATATTTTATATAGCTACTCCACTATATCATTCTACGTCTACGACTTCAACCGCATACATACCAGTAGATTAGAATTAGAATTCTCGTAGGTAAGG
>JAQFZE010001509.1:0-17656 GCA_034695245.1 Dicyrtomina saundersi | reverse complement strand
TCCTTCACAGCAGCAGTTCCTTCACGATCAGACACAAGAGTGCCAAAAGCCAGAGCCGAAACTCAAAAATGAAACTTATAACACGAGCAGAAACAATTCTACACAGAAATCTTAACATCAACCGCCTCACTCTCTCTCTCTCTCCGTCCGTGTCTCTTTACATTAATATTTTCCATTTAATTTCCGCAGAATGAGAAAGATAATGAGGGGAAGGTGCAAAAGGAACTATGTACAACTTTGGCATAAATACATGGTATAGGATACAGAGACATATCTCAACATGTCTGTTAACTGTAAACTCCATAGATTTTCTAAAAGTTATATATCACGTCTAAAAATTTGTAGTATTCAAAGTTTGACATTTTAAAAATTCTGCATAGAGCTAAATCATTAAAATTGTTTTTATTGTAAGCCCGTATATCCTATATAGTCCGTCTAAGTTACTACTCATATTCATAATATGATGCCCTCAAGTTAGTAACGTAAAAGTAAAAATAAAATCGAATGCTCCACAAAAAGTGCACACTACACCGCACTGTCTCAGCTCATAGTATATTCGTAGGTATATCCATAATTTTTTTAAACTCCACATAGAAAACAAATGACAAGGAGCGAGACTATTTGTATTCCAGGGAAAGACAGGGGAAAGACCCAAGAGTGAGATCAAGCCTCAAGACTCTGTGTATACTTTCACATTTAGAATCCAAGAATTTCCAGAATCCAGAATCCAGAATCCAGAGCCAGAGCCAGACAGACAACATTACATGGGTAATATTATAATCTTCCCTGTGAGCCTTAGATCCTTCATATGTATGTATATGCGACTGTGGGTAAAGTACTATAGGGGAGAAAATGGGTCAGAGGAGATGAGCGTCTATAAGCAGAGGGCTCCTTACTTCTCGTTAGAACACTTTACATACTGAATACTCAATGTTGATGCTCATTCTCAAGCTGAGCCCTATATGAACAACTGAACACTGATGTATGGCTGTGTGGGGCATTGGTATTTCCTGGTGTTTCTCAGATGCTTTTAGTACATACAACATAGTTGGACCTTCCACTCGGTGGTATATTGGGGCGCTATAGATATATATGTAAGTACACACTTATTGCTATGGGGACTGTTAAAAGAGGTGGAGAGAAGAAATAAGTTGGGAGTAGTTAGTCACTTTTAGTCAAGTCTGAGGCATGGCGATGGCCATGTCTATATATGTGGCCAGGCTCCTAGTGCTGGTCCTGGTCCTGGTCATGGCAGAGTCAGGGATGAGACTGGAAAAGAGATGAGCTTCAGTTTTACAACTCGAAAGTTTCCCCTACGGGGTTTCAACTCATTTACTAGCTGTCTCTGTAACTCTGTATTCTGTACTTTCCCCACTTTCTCCACTTTCTCCGTGTCTGAACAAGAACAAGAACAACTGTGGAGATTCTGCACGGATGGACTTTCTCTTTCTTGTTGGACTTGGACTGGGAATAAATATATAGGAGAAGAGTAGGAGAGTGAGTGGATGAGCCATTGCCATATTTTTGGCATACGCAGGACTCATACACATAAGGCCCCGGACTTAAAACTCAAGACTTCAAGACTCGGGAGCTCATCAAGCTTCCTTAGTCTCGCTCTGCGTGTCAATTCCGTCCGTGGATGAAGTTTCTGTCAGGGATCAAGGCACGTAGCGAGTTGGTCCAAATACACATTTGTATACCTAGGCACAATTTCTGTTTTTACTCTTTCGCGTGGCTTTGCCACTGGTACTGGTGCTGGTGCTGGTACTGGATGTTGTGTGTATGTGACGCTTAAATTTTGTCATCACAAATAAATTCAGATGAAGAGGAGAAAGTAAAATGTAGAATGTAAACCGAGGCGCCGCTATTGATGGTCCGGTCGTTGTCGTTGAGAGTCTGGAGTGACGATATGGACAGACGAGTATTTCACACTCTCTCTACTGCTAACGTAATATTATGTTAAGCATTTTGAAAAGCGCCCGCACATTAAAATGGACAGGCGGGTAGTAAGTTGTAAGTTGTGTGGATGAGAAGAGAGAACGGAACCGGGACGATAAGCATAAATATTCCTCTAAACTTATTAGTGAAGATTATCCTGAAATTTTCATTTCTACGTCATATCCTTCCGGAATTTCTCCCGTTGCACTGGTAGTGTACAGTATACAGTCTATATCCACTTTTCCACCTTTTAAGAAGAATCAGATGAAACTATGAAACTGAAGGCGAGCTGGGACGGAAATAGAAGTGATACTTTGTATACGTGTGTAAACGTGTAAAGTAGGTTTAGTACAGGTTGCTTACAGGCTTGTAGGAGAAGGTATACGTTTTGACTTTTGGAGTATTTAGATGAAGAATGAAGACGCAATATCAGATTTAGAATTTAGTATCTTGTCATATGTTCGATTTAAAGAGATCCAGTGATATCGGTTTCCACATGATATTATATGAAATTCAACTATTTTAAAAAACTTGTAATTGCAGCATTTTACATTTTTTTAATTATGAAAAGTGTTTGCATTTAATGTTGACAGCCCAGTAAATCCACTTATTTTAAAATACAAAATTTCGATAATTTTTGTTCAAGCATTCGAAATTTTATATGGAAAACGTCTGATTTACAAGTTTTTGAATGATACAAATTTCTGTAACTGGTCCGGTAGTTTTGAAAGGTATCAAATTATTAAGCACCTTAATAGCATATATGTGTGTTTGAAAAGTGCACCATTAAAATTCCGTGATTCGGGTATTTCAAATGTTTTTAAAATTCGCAAAATTCTATAAATTACAAGTTTCAAAATAGTTCAAAACACCTTGTTTATACGTTATAAAAATTACACAATATTCTGCTTAAATGTTTTAAAAATTTCAAACTCACCCACTATAGCTATTTATCAGTACTTTTAAAATATGTAAAATGTTTCAACAATACTCATTCTCAAAAGTATAGTAGGTACAATGGTACAAAACCAAAATATGAGTACAATAAAGTTGCTGCAGAAATTTAATTTTGCATTTTGCTAAAGAATATCCTATGGCTACGGCTTGTATTACATTAAAGATTAGGCTCAAGGAAGATATAAGCAAAAGTACAAAAGCTAAGAAGGTCCATATTGACTTAAGAGATGAAGCGGCGTATGTTACACGTTGTCTAGCCCGGATAGTAATTTTCATGTTCTCGTTCCAGGTAAAGAAGTTGCATGGAGACGGAGAGACGGGAACTGTTGACTGTTCATACTGTTACTGTTGTTGGCTGTCGTGGAGATCGTGGAAAGTGGAAGATATTTCGTAATTCCGTTGGCCATGGACCCGGCGCCGGCAATGGTGAAACATGTACAGGATATAAAATGCCAAATGCTAAAAGAATGAGAATATATGGCGGTACATACTTCTGCTCGGCTATTGCTATTACACGTATTATCAGGGAAGTGTGTGTGTGGAGGATGAGGACGAGGACGACGGCGAGGCTAGGTGATGGGCTGATGGGATAGAGAGCAAAAGTAGGCGAAAATTGTGTGCTGACTTTTATATGTTGATCTTCTTGTGTGTCTTGTTGTATGTATAGTTTTTGTAGTGTTGTTTTGTGAGAGGGAGAGAAAGAGAGTTGGAGCTCAAAAGCTGAGCGGATCTTCTGGGTTGAAAAATCTCATGAAGAATTCATGGTGACTTGTGAAGCAGAACAAAATAATCAAGTCCCCAATGGAAAATAATGTGCATATGTTCTTGTCTGTCGACTCGCTTCTTTTCTCCCTCAAACTCTAATGCAATTACACTTGTTGAGAGTGAATTATTTCAACGGTAATTTGATTTTCTTCTCCTCTTTTACTCCATCCAACCCAAAATGTCCCTTCCATTTCCTCTCTCAGTCCGTCCGCCGTATATACTTAGGTACTTTACTTTTCACAACTTCACACACACACACACAGCCCAGCACAACAAAACAAACCGGGAGCGCGGTAACAACAGGGCCCCGGGACCGGCACCGGCACCGGGACCGGGACCATAGCACCAACATAGAGCTTTTCCACCAGTCCGAAAACTTGCAATCCCATTAAATATGCTCCATGGAAAATCTTCATAGGTCTTTCGCCTTTATTTCTGCCAGTTCGTTCCCTCCATGTCATTCCCCCGTACGTAATATGCTACATTTCCTTCCTCAATGATCTCACACACATTTAAATAAGTTTTAGAATTCGTATGCACAATGTATAGAACAACACAGACCATGGCCTTATATATACTTTGAATGTCAAATTTGAATTTGAATTCCAATCCTTTCTCTTTTACAAGGAGAGAGATACAGAGCCAGCAAACAGAGGCGCAGAACGAAAGCCAACAAGATGGACGAACAGGATACAGCATAACAGCATAGCAGCTATAAGTATTCAGATTCAGTATTTTGTATATAGGAACACAACTACTCTGTCCGTAAGTCCGTATATTTTCCCCATTGTCAGCTTTTCTTAGCTAAAACTTTAGTATGTAGTATTATATAGGAATACTTGCTTAAATTTAGGGAAACAAAGCGAGGGAGGGATAATTTACAAAAAAAAATCAAAAACGCGATTGGAATTTGTAAAATGTGTGTAGACAATCATATATATAAATAAAGAAAGGGCAACGCACGCTTCCAGCTAACAGTCGGTCTGTGCTATTAATGCTAGACACATAATGTAATTTATACGCTGGCAATATTATGGAACTGTAACTGTGACTAACTTCATAATTGCACTCTCATCCACCCACTCGAAACACCAATAATTCATTTTGGTATTATTAGATATTCAATTATTACATCAGTTTATATCCTTGGTATCGCTCAATTAAATTTTGTAGCCTAACCTCCTAAACACTAAAGTACTAAATGCTGTATTATTATTGGGTTAAAGAATACGTCACAGTTATTTAAAAAAGTTTGTTTTCAAATAAACACGGACGGAAGAAAGGAAGCAGCTCCATAAAAATGTAAATATCGCGTTTGATTTGAAATTTATTGTTGAAAACGAACAACAGACCAAAATAAGAGAAAATATACATTACAAATTGCTTTGTTTGTTCTTGATGCATGATGACTGATCACTTCCAAGATTACTTCATCAAAATAACAAAATTTGTACAAATAAGATGGAATTTTACACGCGAATTTTACTATTACTGTGAGGAGTGAAACTGAAAACTTGAAAGATTGATCACTGCAAACAAACAATAAAACAGGCTTTTAAATGAAAACTTTCATAACCACTTATACTATAAGTTTTCCCAATGAATGAATTACACTATTTAAAAGGCTACAGGCTACAGAAGTTATAACTATTGCCGTGCTATAATCGCTAATTAATTATGGAAGTTATGAAACCATAAAAATTAAACAGTAACGCCAAGAAAGGATCCTCCCCTTAATTTCTTAAGTGACTCATGTGACTATTTCACTTTAACGCCTGTCGTTAAAGATTCAAAGAAAAAGCGGGAAATTTGAATGTGCTTGGGAACGTGAACTTGGGAGATTCGGAGTTAAAAAGGAGTTGGAATTCATTGGAATGTTGGAAGTATAAAGAAAGTAGAAGGCCGAGGTGGAAAAAGGTTTCGTTTCGAGTCTCCATTGTCGTTCCTTTTGGTTGCCATCGTCGTCGTCGTCACTTGCTCGTTCGTGGAAATGGAAAGAAAAATATTGAAGGGAGAAGGCGGAAGAAAAAGAAGGCTGAAAAAGGAAGAAAAGTGTGAACATGAAACTCCGACTCATCAATATTAATGACTGTCAAGGAGTCAAGATTCTTCATTAAATTAGAAAATACTCTCATCCTCCTCACTGACTCTTCTTCTAAGTTTCCGTCTTCGCTTTTCAAACTTATTTTTCCAATTTTCTCATTTATTCCAGTCTACACACTTCTACAGTTGTCCGGGTTGTCCCATGTTCTACATTCTACAGTGGGAGTTCAACTCTGCTACTCTACCATGGCACTGACTACAACCGTCAACCGTTACAGTCACCGTTCCACACTAACACCAAACCAGCAACCAGTGCACCACCCGCCGCCCGCGTCCGGGACCCGGGTAACATATATAAAGCATTGCAGTGAACTATCAACTTACTATTGACTACTACTATGACTACGGAGTGCAATGCAAAAAACAAAAACTACGTAGGTAGGTACACGACTACAACACCCTCATCTCTCGTTCTCGTAAATTTCGTTTTCGTTTCATGTTCTATTTCATTTCCATGCTGCCATTCCCATACCCTTTTTACAGCGGTTCAGAAGACACAGACAATAGACGTAAACGTAACTGAAGACGTAAGTTTAACTTTTACGAGCCGACAAGTTTCTAAGAAAAAAATTGGAAATACATACAGTTTCTTTGTTTTTTTTTATCGCCTCCCAGTCCCAGTGCCAGTTGTCAGTGCTTTGAAGTAAAAACACTCTAGTTATAGTTTAAATGGAAATGTGTATAAACTACTCCGTGACTGTGTATCTGGGCATGGGGCGGATGTTATAAAATGCTGGAGAATGTTCAACGTACGGAAAACTCAACGGGGAGATATTAAAGATCCTCAGGCAAACACTACTGGAACTGCTAACTAGATCGTAGGTACGCAAAGTATACAAACTACGCAATTTTTACGATTCCAATTTCAACATCAACTTCATAATTAGTCAAAATAGTTTTGGTGTCATGATATTCCCGTCCAGATTGTTATAATGATAGCAGGTAGTAGTAACGCGTATTGCTATTTATTATTTTGAATGTACATAATAATATTATTATTATTTAATAAGTTTTCTTACTAGTAGTAGCTACCTAATAGTGATCATAGTAGCACGTAGTTGTTGGTTTTTCACTGTTTGTACATGCAATATAGATCAGTGTAGTGCGTCGTCGGTTTCTTGAACTTTCTTGTCAGTTATTGATTCTTATTCTTGGAAATGTTGACTCTACTTAAAATCGTATGTATGTTTTACATTTTAAAGTATGCGGAAGAACGGCGGACCAATAGGCGTGACGTGTCTGGTTCGTGAAATAAACTACATATAGTGCGAAGGAAAAACTACGAGACTTTCAAGAAGAACAACTAACTATGTACGGATGATGGCAAAACTTAAAGTAAAGACTTGTGACTAGAATTTTCATTGAAATAGTTTAGAATTTAAGTTTTGAAACATTTTCTTAATTTCCTAAATTTCCGTCCTTTATTTCTATTAGATGTCAAAAAGTTGAGCACTTAACTTAACAAGGACAAACATAGCTGTGTATTTCCATTAACTGCTTCCAAGATCTGACGTACAAAACACAGTAAATCTTTCGGGGAGCAAGGACATTGACACTCTTAATTAACTTATGCATGTCCTCTGACTCTCACTCTGAACCTGGACTCTGGCTATGATATAAATTTCGATAAGGTGAAATAATTAATCTTTTTCCTTTTTAGACACTTTAACGCATTGTATAGTATAGGAATATCGTACATGTAGCTTGGTCTGTGTCCTCTATGTTGTCTTATTACCGTTTTTCTTTGAAATAACTCGGGACTCTGGAGTTGCTGTTTGGCTGTCGCTGTTTGCCCATTACTAAATAGTTACATAGGCCTCAGCACTGTCGTGACTAATTAAGTACCTATCACCATTATGTATCGGGCTGCCGTGTGTGCTGTTGACAGTGTTGACTGTTCTTTTTTGTATTTAATCTACAATTTATGAATGTCTCTGACTTCTAAGGTTCTCTTCTCAGTTCTCACTTCACTTCCTTCACCGACACCGCTCAAAACTCAAACTATAATAAAGGACTCCAAGGAAAGGTAAAGGACAAGGTGGTCTAGCGGGAGTTGAGTTGACTTCAAGTTCGCTCGCTCACAGTTGACATTGACATGGTCACACATGTTGTGTGTGTTTGTATGTGGGAAGTTGGATCACGATTCCAGGAGCTACACGTTAAAGTTATTCATTGAAACCTACCTATACCTATACCTAGATGCCTATTTCTAATCGAAGAAAATCGAAAAAGCAAATATACATTGGTAGACCTACGCCTACTTTTCATAGGCGAATCATTTTTGCTTGATTTATTATTCATATGACTTTTCCGTATAAATTGTATAATTTATTTAAGACGCTTTTATGTTTTGTTGTTGTTATTGGGATCGGGGATTGGAGTTGTTGTTGTACTGTGTGGGAAGTGAACTTTCTTCAAGTTTGTCACCTGAACTAGAATTCGAATTTGAGAATTTACCTTCCTCACCCTGGTATCAGTACTACCCTCACGATCCCATAGTGCCATCACCTTTACGTAGGTGTGTATGTATATAATATGCAAATGTAAACAAAGAGGGAAATTTGCACAAATAAATTCCACTTTACGACTCCCAGTTTGTAATAACTCGTTCCTTCCTGCCAACACCATGCCAATTCTAATATACAGACCCCAGGGAGAGACCTGCAAATGGCACAGCATGTGTGATTCTTTTTTTTTATAATATTTTGTCAATTTTTCCTTTTTGCAAAAGTATCACCAACAAACTATATAGGGATGGGGATATATACCTATACGAATATTGTATGTCTTCTTCCTAACTTGTCTGCATTGATGCTTATTTACTAGTGCATTTAATTTTATCTCTTCTTTTATTCTTTTTTATTTTATTTTATTTCCAAATAGGCCAAAAGATACAGATCCAGAATAGAATCAAATTTATTTTGAATACTTATTTTTAGTATATATTATACTGATACAAATATATGTCGTAGGCCACAACCTGTTAAGACCCTTGCCGTCAATGGAAATTATGTGTATGTTTCAGGTTTCAGCCAGAATATTGGGCTTCTTGCACAGTTGACAGTCCTGTAGTCAGTTCGACAATTCAAGGGGCTACACTGCTTGTGGCCTACGACATATACCTATGCCTATCGAAGGGATCTCAGGCAAGTTTGAATCTCAAAAATTTTAGGGGGCACGTATAGAGTTGTTGCAGTCACCATATTTATGTGTAAACGTATTCTTTGTAGATGCTAGTATTAGAAGCTGCTGAGCAGAAGGACATACATATGAAGTACCAGTGAAGCGTATGATGCAAATCAAATAGCTAGAGAATAAAAAAAAAGTCAAGACTCAAGACAGCCCACCATTTTTATTAGGAATAAGACGACTTATTTGAGTGGGAACTGGAAACGCATTTTTATGATCCACATCGTTTTCGTTTGTACGGCTGAGTAATATGTATGCACATATATATGTAAAGAAAGTCTCTTATCTCCTTTCCTTGTTTCCTCCCTTTGTATTTACATACTTTATATAACTAGGTACCTAACTGTATTATTTGTTTCCTGTTTCCTTCATTCCCCCGTAGCACTGTACACTCCAACTCCAAAAAATATCCGTATTTTCACGGGGATTCGAGAAATTACATTTTGTTTGGCATTTGGTTGCACTGCATTTTGTAACTGACTATACTACCACTATATACATACCACAGTCAAAATGTTTGTATTGTATCAGTACGTGCATCATTTTGAATAACGTACGTGCCTACCAGTCGTCCCCCGCTTGGGTGTATTTACTATTTACACAGTATGCGGATGCACTATTAAATTTAATATTCGTGCATACTGATGGCATGCTACTGTATTGTACATGCCACATGCCATTCTCAGCCTACAGACATCTACATTATCTCTTTCACTTTCCCTACGTCAAGTTTTTAACTGGAGCAATGGAGGCTTTTTGACTTTGCTGAAACTGAAAAGTAGTCGAAGGATAAAAATACGTACTGCTGCTACTACTACTACTTAAACTTGTTCTCCTTCTCTTTTCTCCGCAGATCAACTTTGGATCTTCGAACCTGAATAATTTTGTTTACTTCCATCATGAATTTTTATATTTCATTTATATTTCTGAACGCACGTCTGTCCCTCAGTGAGTCTCCTCAAGTTTCAAGTCTCGTCTCAAAAAAGAATATCCCCATAGTTTGTTAAACACAATTTAATTTTTTTCTCCCGTATAGTATAGACTGTTGACTGGAGATAGTCAGATGAAGATGATGATGTGTCCTCCGCCCCTGTCTCCCTCGCTCCCTTACTCTCTCCTCTCAACCGTAAAATAAGGTTTTCCAAGGATCTCAAAACGTTTGATTAAATTCTATATATTCCATGAGAGAAGCAAATTAGAAAATGTACGGAATTTATAGGTTGTATGCAGAAAGTAGGAGCTGATAGGAAGATGATATCGAAGAAAATTGTATTTTAGTTCCACGTAGCAGTTTTCAGTTTGAGTATTCGCTAGGAATCGTTGATAGTGGATAGTTAAGTAGCTTATCGTTAGCTCACTAGTCAGCTCATGGACTCACAATCAGTCTATGAGTACATACTTACTGTAGAATTATGTAGAGAGATGCAGCAAGAGGAGGGGGCGAAGGACTACCACCAAGGTATGTGCATAACCCCTGCCTATGGATTTCGTTAAGTATGATTTCGTTATTTAAATTCAATTTCCCCGCTAACTCGGCTAACTTTGGTTTTGTCATTACAGATTCATGCGATTGGAGGAGAAGCGAGTAATCGTACGTGATCCCAATCTTGTGGTATTTTGAAGCAATTGCTTTCCAAAAAGCAAATGCCTTTTCCTGTCAGCTTCAGAATAGAATTGTTGAGACTCTGCTCAGTCAGATAGCATTGATACGTATAGGTATATTTCCCTAGCTTCAGTGCTCAGACAGAACAGAGTTGAGAATTGGAGTGTGCGATATGCGATATTATTAAAAGTATATTGAAATTGAAGGTGTGTGTTGCACAATGCAATGGTAGATTCGTAGATTGGGCCTCTATGTTCTCTCGCGCTCCGGCTCCGGCCCGGCCTAGATTGGATATGATCCTCTAATAATATGTAAAGGGGCTCATAGTCATAGTTTAAAAGTTTTCCCATTCCATATTTTATTGACTTTATTATGGCTCGTTCGGATTATGAACACAGTGTGTATAGCGGGTGGCGGCGGGTATCGGTATCGGTATTGGTGTTGGGAGTCTGGTGGTCCGTCTGGGTATAGCATCATTCGCGTTGTTCGAGTTCGAGTGCCGTGTAGCAGTAGTTTCCAACTGCGCTAAGTCCTAAAGTTCCCAAGTTCCTGCACAAGGTCTGATACTATCATTGTTGACCGGTTTTGAAACATTCTTGTTCTTTGTACGACACGAGGCCAAAACCAAAGGAGTGATAGTAATGGTAACTGTTAACGGTAACGCTATGTGGGGGAATTGAAAGAATGGTACGACTGGTTCCTGGTTCTGGTTCTATAATATTATGTGTATGGTTCTTACTCTGATTCGTGTTGTTGCGGTAGTTGTACAGTTATTATGGCACTACAACCTATAGCCATCCGATGCCGATGCCGATCCCAACGGGGCCGGGGATACGATACATCGGTTACATACATTGGTGCAGTGTATAAGAAGATACAAAGTGTGGAACCCATAGGGAAAGGTAGTACATATTAATAATTGCAGGATTGATTCGTATTTCCTCTGGTCGTTATCATTTTCATTCCAGCAACAAAGAGATACAAAGGCGGCAAGTATCCAGTCAAAAGTATCTATTGTGAGTACCTACTTATTGGGCTCCTGCTCCTCGTGGAAAGTCTCCCATGTATCTTCCCGTGTATTGATGATGATAGCGCAACAGAGGCACTCCATCGCATCGAGGAGATATTATGGGGAACTCGGAAACTGGAAAACTGGAATGTTCTAAAGCTGGAGGACTGCGGGACTGGAACTGGAAACTAATCGTAAGATTTTAGCTTCTCTTCCAATTGGATAGACGAAACAGAATTTAATAAGCATGGACGAAAGCACGTATGGGTTATATTTATTGAAGTGGAATAAGAGAAGAAGAGTTTTCGAGGTTCCAGTAACAAGAACAACAGTTTTAGTCTCCAGTCTTCTATATATATAGTCCACAGTTGCTACTTCCAATTGATATATGATGTAGGCTATGGAAACTTGCATGCAAGTATACAGTGTGTAACATCCTCCTATTATGTATAGGCAAAAGGATTTTGCTTTCGTCTACTCACGTATAGGAGAACGGCGTGGAGATAATATGAGGAACAAGCTGAATATTTGAGCATTGTATCGATTACAGATTTTGAAATTCGCCATCGCATCGTCTCATCTGCATACTTATAAAATTAAACCATTATTCTCTAGAGGTTATCTCCGATCCTATTTAGCTTCCTAAGCATTTCTCCCCCGTATCTATGAGTACTCACATAGGTAGTACATATATCCAGATCATATCGCATCATCTGTCCTATCAGACCGGTGTAGTACATGCCCTCACAAAGATATCTTATGCGTACTCCCATATATAGACGTTTCCTAATCACAAAAAGCTCTTCATGCGTGTAACGGGAATCTAGAACGTTCAATTTATTCCTCTTCTTTCCCTCAACTAAAGAACATAAGACGATCCTCGTCCCCATCCCATCCTTGTAGACTCAAGACATATTACAGAGCGAGGAAGAGAATAGAGACACCATCAGGAGAGACCAAGTCAAGCCAACTATGTATAACATGATCAGGATCATGATCAGCCTTGCTTTTCTCATTCTTTCTCTCATTTTCATTAGATTGTCAATGAGTGTAAGTAGCTCTTTGGAGAACAATGAGCTCAGGACATGCAATCGCCTCGTTCGGAGTCGTCTCTAGTTCTCCTGTATAGAGAAGGAGATGCGGAGTAGATTGGGAGGCCACTACTTACTCACGTGGAGTACCACGCTCAAGAGCTAAAAGAATCAGAATCTGTATTCTTAACATTGAAACTGAAACCAGACACTGCACTGGCTGGAGCTGGAGCTGGACCAGCCAGAGGTCTTCATTACAAATACAAACTTGTAGAGTTGTAACTATGATTAGTACTGCTGCTACTATGGTCCTATTCCTATTCGTATTAGACCTACCTAGGTAATTCTTACTCCCAATGGTATTCTGTTGAGACACATGCTATAGGTTTTATAGGTAGTAGGGTAGTATGTCTGTATATATAGTGAAACAGTAAAGAATAATGAAGGGGAAGAGATTTCCACTTGGACAAAAACATTACATTTATCAAAATGGAATCTTAAGAATTTTCGCTCCTTATTTTTACTTATACATTTTATTCCGCATCTAAATCTCAACTCTGTACTATGCTACTGATATGCTATAAGGTGTGTGCCTGCTCTGTACTGTACTGTGACTGTGAGTATACAGTAGATATCTTTGTGATCAGATTCAGAATGATCGCCCTTTTTTGTTTTATTTATAGGATCGTGATGAATTGCCTATATGTACTACTACCAATATTTCTTTGGTCCTGGAAACTCATTCTTGGAGCCTGGTGTCTGAGCCTGGATTCTGGATTTCTCATTAAATCGGAGCTGAAGCTGCTGATATTTCCATGTAGTGGATTGGTTGGTAGGTAGGTAGGTAGGTAGATGTGCTATATAGCAGCGTGTCATTGCAAAAGCGGTAGATATGGATAGTAGAGCAGTGAAAATTATGAAAACGATGGAGAATGGAAGAGGCGTACTGTATCATTTTAACAGCCTCATCAATTCCATTGTAAATACCGGAGGAGGCATAACCGATATTACGGATGGAATGGTACGTACCTACATGTATAAAATCTGGACGAAAATTAAAATGACTCTCTACTTTACACATTGTACAGTGCAAATTTGAAATCGAAATTCCGCAAATTTCTCTGAGAAATTATGGCTTTGAACTACAAGGGAGATAAAGCAGGCAGACTTGTAGGCTAAGGTACTATTGCGAGTACTTGCGTATAGAGTCGTGGCTTTTCCATCTTTTACGTTGTAGGCTTTGTGCTACAGCAGATAGATGGGAAGTCATCGGTGGTATAAGCAAGGGAAAAATGACTTGGTTGTTGGGGACTGTCTTTAAAAAGGCTCTTGAAGCATTAAATGCACAGGAAAAACACTCAGGAAGTATGACATACCAAAAAGAAACTAGAACTGTAGTTATAGTGATTTAAGAAACCCTCAACTAACTAAAGAGAAACCCGTTAAAATGACAAAAATTGCTATATTTAAAGTGCATTTATCAGGCTACAGTAACAAAAGGTTTTCAAAAACCTTAAACGATTAAAACTTTATAAATGTCATAGTGCACAATTATTTTATAAGAAGAGAAAATGAGTTAAAGGCGATACGAAAACTTCGGATACTTTCTGCGTCGCGTAAGTTTTGTTCTAACACGTACTACCGTGAGAAGGGTCCAATCTTCTAGTAGTATAAGAATAGGGAAAGGAGCGAGAATCTCTTGTCCCGATTCATTACCTCGAGTACCTTATAATTATTTTATTACAATAATATTCAAGATAACCCAAACCATCATATGTAGTATATTATGGCATGTACTATCCACAGTGATATTGTTTCAGCAGCGAAATGACGATTGAAACCAAAGGAATAATAGAGGAGAAGGGTTCTCTTCTGGTTCAGGTTCTGATTTGAATAGTCTAGTAGTAGAGTTTGTCGGTAGGTCGGTTTCGGTTGGGACGGGGACTGTAATTATTATTTGTAGGTCACGTTTTCATTTAATCAGACATTGGGAATTTAAGCTCCTTTAACTTGGGCGCGTAGAGTAATTCTCTACAATATTACTGTGTAATCTATACAGCTCATAACTATTATTAGCTAGAAATGTTTCAAAAGTTGCCACGTAAATTCATTTAATTACTTTATTACGAAATTTGCGGTGGTTTGGATTTATAATTTCCTTTTCCCTTTTGACTTGACACTGTATAATATATTCAGGACTGATATGACCAGTAATCCGTTTCGTTCTCTCATTTTCAAGAAAATACTTGGGAGTCTACGCTCTTCTTGTAGTGTATCTTTGATTTTGATTTATGAATTTAGAGAATTTATGAGAGGAATTTAAAATTTGCGGATTCATGGGACACGCAATCTCATTATTTGAAAGCTAATCGAAACCGTTCAAGTTACTTATTATTACCTATCAGTATTTGCTATATACATAAATATATAGTACCCCCTTTTACTATTTATACGCACCTAACTAAAGCCAATACAAATTTTTACGACAGCTAAATACAAAATCGAAACCGAAAACAAAATACTTGAGCCAAATGAATGGCTTTCGTTGGTCGCTTTATTATCTGCTCTCTTGTTTTCGGGAAAACAGATTAAATTTGCCTCTCAAGGCTTGGTATTTTATGGCTTATGTATCACTATTCGTTATTCATAATCCAGTAAATTAGAAAATATTGATCACCTACAGGAGGTAGTCAGTCTCCCGCAGTAATGGTTTTTGCCTTTCCCCGGAAAGCCGAAACAAAAGGTGTGTGCTCATAAAACAATGTTATAAATTTGTAAATTCTTAATAAGCTATATAATGTAGTATAGTATCTCCAGCTGATCGCTCACTCGTGCAGGAGCTGACTCACATAGTATGTATAAGGTATGAATGATTATGGATGAGATCTGACTGTGAAAGTGAAGTTAAAGACCGGGACCGGAGATGATACCGGAGATTATGAATGCACATAAATTTAAATTGCCCTCTTCTCCCTTTTATGCTCTGGCTTTTTGCATTGTATCTGAATTGTGAATAGTGAAATGAAATGTAAACGGATCATACACACATAGAGATATATAGACACTGCAGTCGTTTTAGTGCTCGCCATGCCTACTCAAACTGAGCTGACACGACACGATCACTGTAATAAAAGTGGACGTAAAAAGTTTACGTTGAAAGGGAAAAGCTCATCCAATCAGTTATCTCAACATAATATATTTTGTGGAATATTGGTATTTGGAATTATTACAATAACTATGTATGGACACGATGCTAATAGAGTTCTGCTGCTATTGCTCTTAAACAGCCACAGCTCTCGAGTTGGAACTTCAAACTTCGATCGCGGTACCTGTTAACGTTAATTGCATGTACCTATATATCGAAACCGCATCGGTATCGGTTTCTGTGTGGAACAACGTCACAATGTTTAAAGTGGTGATTGAGATCTCTATTACGATCCGATATTGCTACTGGCACTGGTGAACGTGCTCAACAGATATTCTGTAGCCTGTTTAGTCAGTTTTCATTGGTCTGGTTTGGTTTGGTTTGGTTTTTGGTTCAGTTCTTCGGTTTTGAGTTGTGAGGCTTTGGGAGTTTTTATCCCGTGTTTTATAATTAGATATTTACTTACATTAAGAATTTTCTTTGATCCGAAAGCTAAAAACCTTTCAAAGCTCCTGCTGAATCTCAACTTCAACAAGATCAAATTTAAATTTACATAAAACTATAAAAGATCATGCACTCATATCCAGAGATCCTTCATCCTTGTATGCATGTAATCTCTATCAATATTTTAGGATTTTCCGATTTTTTCTTTTAGACTCGCTCTCCACACTATACGTACATATACCGTAGTACTTCATCAAACTTTAGCTTGAGTGAGAGATAAAGTCGACTTTGATGTGATTTTGACTTCCAAGTCGAGGTTACATTGTTGGTTTGCTTTGAATTTTTGAATTGGTATTGGATAGGGATAGGGAGGCTTATCGTTAGCTTTATATTTGAATTTGATGGTGTGATATGGCTATGACTTGGATTTTGGATTTGGTTCGTTTACTGCTTCACTACACCTACTGCTAAAAGTGAAGTTTTTCGGTTTCGGCTCTTTCCGTATTGCTCACGCTATCATTTTTCAGTCTTTCTGTCAGTGTTTGTATTCTATTTTTATGCGTATATATCTGTAGTATGTACAGAAAGCTTTAGAATATGTGTAAAATTAAGCTTACTTAACAGTCTATATTCTATACTAATCTATACTGTACTATACTGCTCTGTGTTTGTGGTTGATGGTCGTTGATCATGTTTTCGTTGGTACAATATTTGGAAACCTGATGCTCTTTCCTCTCATTTTGTTTCTACATACTACATACTGTGCTGTTATTAAGGGAACATACATGAATGAACATTCTATTGGTTGGTAGGCACTTAATACTGATTGCAGATATGCGTGTAGCCGTAACGACCGTTACCACTATTACTATCAAGTATCCTGTAAGTATACATACATACTAATGTAGGGTTGTAGGTCCACTAATATTCTGTGTAGGCAATGTAGGCATGGCCGGGGAACTTTATTGATGACTGTATGTACCCTGTGATATTTGCTTTTTCGTGGAGAAATAACTATCTGTTGACTGTGATAGATGTGCTGTAGTAGTGGTAGTTGGTGGTTCTCCTATAAACATGCTACTACTGATATATAGGCTTTAGTTAAGTAGTTGTTTGTGTTTGTAGTTGTAAACTAATACAAATGTCTAATGCAGGTATATCAATGCCTATGCTATCCAACATATCGTCTGTGAAGAATCAAAATGACCCATATCCATTTTTAGCTAAAAACAATATCAACTATCTACATAAATATTCAAATATGTCTTGAAAACATTTAAATAGAACATTTTGCACTTTTCAAAAATATGTCAATAAAACATTTTACACTTTTCAAAAACATGGAATTAGAACATTTTGTACCTTTTCAAAAACATGGAATTAGAACATTTTGTACATTTTCAAAAACATGGAATTAGAACATTTTGCACCTTTTCAAAAACATGAAATTAGAACATTTTGCACCTTTTCAA